>ML279608.1:0-66396 GCA_005239495.1 Nicotiana undulata
AACCTCGACTCAAACGGGTTGGCTTTTGCTGTTGTTTTATCTAAAAAAAACTGCTTCACGGTGATTTTGAAGGTATTTTGGTGGGTTAGAGGCGTGCTTTTTGGAGCTGATTTCGATGGGGTAATGATGTTGTATTTTTTTGCGTTTCTGAAGCTATTTCGAGGTTGTTTGGTGGCTGTCCGGCAGCAGCAACGCAGCTGTTTTGAGGAGGTTTCGGGATGGTTTTTCAGTTGGTTTTTTGGAGGAAAAAGGAGCTGGTTTTCAGCATGAGTTTGGGGTGGTTAATGGAGGAGCTAAAGTGGGGAGATAGTGCTTCAAGGCTGCAATTTCACGGGTGCAAAAGGGGGTACCGATGGCTATTTTTCAAGGAGGAAATGAGAGTTTTTGGGAGGTTGAGCAGTGAGCTTCCATGGCTGTTGAGCTGGTGCGCTTTTATGGAGCTCTTAAGGATATATTTACATTGTTTTAATGGAGGAAAACGAGTACTTCTTGAAGGAAAAGAAAGGTTGCTGCTGATTTTTTTGAAGAGGAAGAAGAAACGGCTGATGGGTGTGTGTATTTTTGTATATTTAGGTCTTAATTATATAGAGGAGGGTATTAGGGTTGTAATGTGGGGAATTTGGATGGGCCTGGGATTTTGGGCCCTGAAATTAGGCCAATTTGAAACAAGGACAAATTTTATCCTTCAAAAATAGTCATCTTACTACTAATTAAATTTCATTTATCAAAACGACCTAATTAACATTTTAACTAATTAAATAAACTAATTGATTAAGCTAATGTATATTTTTGTGACTTTTATATATTAATCTATCAATTAAAGGGAATTAATTCCTAAAAATACAAATTAAACCTAAGATTACATGAAATAAAAAATGTGATAATTTTTATGATTTTTCTATGATTTTAAAATATTAAACATGCATGAAACGCAACTAAATAAAGAAAAGTTCCTAAAATTCAATAAAGTTATTTTTTGATTATTTTTAGGAGTAATTTCCATGCGGGGCTAAAATTGGGTGTTCACAGTTGTCCCTCTTTGCTCGAGAACATGAAGAGTTATCGGGAAAAGATAAAGTGAGCAACCACGAGCAATTTTTGCCCGTTTGGTACTCCATTTGGAAGCATTTTGAAAAAGTTTTGACCGGACCTTGCTTCAGAGGTTGCCTACATATCCTTGGCTATAAAGGAATCAGGTCAGTGTAGTTCTGGAAGTTTTGGAGTGATGAGTTCGAGAGTCGAGCGAGCGAGGTTCCGTCGAGGTTCCGGTCCGCGGTCCTGTTCTTATATCAAAATCAAAATAAATAAATAAATAAAAAGACTAACTAAGCCTATCAGCTATGAGTTACAAGATTCCTATCTGTGAGTCTTCTGAAGCTTGATCTTGAGTCTTGAATGGTCTTCATGCAGACTTTAGATTTAAACCTTGATGATTGTTAGCTGTAGATGCTAGTTTCATCTTCTTGTCCTCCGGATCAAGGCAGGATATACAGAACGGATGACTTCAATCTCGTCCTGAATAGTCCACGTCTTTCCCGCTTCTGCACTTTGGGGTTCAACTCTTTTCTTTTTCTTCTTTTCTTTAATTCTGAATTGAGACGTCTTCTTTTGGTCGTCTCGAATCCATTGTCCTAAAAATGCAATATGCACAAAAGCAAAAAGCAAACGAACGAAATTTTCTGCCCCAGTTTTCACTAGAAAAATTTCGTGAGTTATTGTAAGGAAATCTATACTACTTTATTATTGAAAGCGGTGAAAAGCCGGGAGCAGTGCACCCGGAGTTATTGTAGACTAGGGAGTGGATACCCTATGCCTAAAAGTAAAATCAACTAGGGATTGGAGACCCTATGTTGGAAAAGATAGACAGGTTATGCTGTCGTCAAGAAAAGATCACCAGGTTATACTGGTGTCTGGGGGAGGATCAACGGGTTATGCCGTTGTCAAGAAAAAGATCACATGGTTATGCTGGTGTCTGGAAAGGTCAACGGGTTATGCTGTTTCCGGAAAAAAGGATATCACTGGGTTATGCCAGTGTCAGGAAATGATCAACAGGTTATGTTGTTGTCAGAAAAAATCACCAGGTTATGCCGGTGTCTGGAAAGGTCAACAGGTTATGTCGTTGCCTGAAAAAAAGAGATCACTGGGTTATGCCAGTGTCAGGAAATGATCAACAGGTTATGTTGTTGTCAGAAAAAAATCACCAGCTTATGCCGGTGTCTATAAAGGTCAACAGGCTATGTTGTTGCCGGAAAAAGGACATCAATGGGTTATGCCAGTGTCAGGAAATGATCAACAGGTTATGCTGTTGTCAGAAAGATCACCAGGTTATGCCGGTGTTTGCTAGGGAGTGGGACCCTATGTTGGAAGAATCATCGGGTTATGCCGGCATCAACTAGGGAGTGGAGACCCTATGTTGGCATCAACTAAGGAATGTAATATCCTATGTTGGCATCGAGTTATGTCGGCAGCAGGTTATGATGGCATCAACTAGGGAATGGAGACCCTATGTTGGAATCAACTAAGGAATGGAATATCCTATGTTGGCATCGAGTTATGTCGGCATCAGGTTATGCTGGCATCAACTAGGGAATGGAGACCGTATGTTGGAATAAAGTAAGGAATGGAATATCCTATGTTGGCATCGAGTTATGTCGGCAGCAGGTTATGATGGCATCAACTAGGGAATGGAGACCGTATGTTGGAATAAAGTAAGGAATGGAATATCCTATGTTGGCATCGAGTTATGTCGGCAGCAGGTTATGATGGCATCAACTAGGGAATGGAGACCGTATGTTGGAATAAAGTAAGGAATGGAATATCCTATGTTGGCATCGAGTTATGTCGGCAGCAGGTTATGATGGCATCAACTAGGGAATGGAGACCGTATGTTGGAATAAAGTAAGGAATGGAATATCCTATGTTGGCATCGAGTTATGTCGGCAGCAGGTTATGATGGCATCAACTAGGGAATGGAGACCGTATGTTGGAATAAAGTAAGGAATGGAATATCCTATGTTGGAAAATAAAATCAACTAGGGATTATATACCCTAGGTTGTAAAAATCATCAACCAGGGAGTGTATACTCCCATGTTGGGAAAAGAAATCAATCAGGGAATGTATACCCTTAATTGGAAAGAAATCATCAATTAGGGAATCTATACCCTTAATTGGCATCGACTAGGGAGCGTGTACCCCCATGTCGGGAAAAGAAAACAGCAACCAGGGAATGTATACCCTTGATCGGCATCGACTACGGGAGTGTATACCCTGCGTCGGGAAAAGAAACCATCAACCAGGGAATGTATACCCTTGATCGGCATCGACTACGGGAGTGTATACCCCTATGTCGGGAAAAGAAATCAATCAGGGAATGTATACCCTTAATTGGAAAAGAAATCATCAATCAGAGAATGTATACCCTTAATTGGCATCGACTAGGGAGTTCATACTCTGCGTCGGAAAAAGAAATCATCAATCAGGGAATGTATACCCTTTATTGGCATCGACTACGGGAGTGTATACCCTACGTCGGAAAAAGAAATCATCAACCAGGGAATGTATACCCTTGATCGGCATCGACTAGGGAGCGTGTGCCCCCATGTCGAGAAAAGCAATCAACCAGGGAATGTATACCCTTGATTGGAAAAGAAATCATCAACCAGAGAATGTATACCCTTGATTGGCATCGACTACAGGAGTGTATACCCTGTGTCGGGAAAAGAAATCATCAACCAGGGAATGTATACCCTTGATCGGCATCGACTAGGGAGCGTGTGACCTATGTCGGAAAGAAATCAACCAGGGAATGTATACCCTTGATTGGAAAAGAAATCATCAACCAGGGAATGTATACCCTTGATTGGCATCGACTACGGGATTGTATACCCTGCGTCGGGAAAAGAAATCATCAACCAGGGAATGTATACCCTTGATCGGCATCGACTAGGGAGCGTGCGCCATATGTCAGAAATAAATCAACCAGGGAATGTATACCCTTGGTGGAAAAGAAATCATCAACCAGAGAATGTATACCCTTGATTGGCATCGACTACGGGAGTGTATACCCTGCGTCAGGAAAAGAAAACATCAGCTAGGGGTTGTATACCTTATGCTGGAAAAGAAATCATCAGCTAGGGGTTGTATACCCTCTGCCGGCATCAACTAGGGAGTGTATACCCTGCATTGGAAAAGGTGTAGCTAGGGTTTGGAGACCCTATACCACTTCTGTTTTGGGCTAATTTCAACCTTATTATTCTTCTTTTTCTTTTCATTTTGAGTAAATGTGGGAAGGGATTTTTGGAGAAACTTCCCTTTTGGAGTTATTGCTGCGGAGCTGCTTCTAGATCTTGCGCCCTTTCTTTTGGTTACACTTTCCTTTGCAAGGTTGCTTACACATGTTTCCTTCAATCAACGAACAATTTGTTAGTTTGAAACGGTGGTTGGTTTTGCGGCCTTGATTTTCAACAGGTTGATCTCAGTTCTTGTGACGAATATCTCAACTATTTGTTTGCTTGCTGGAAATTAGGTTTCATTTCTAACCCCGGGAATCTTGGTTTTCTAGCTTTTACCATGGCTATCGGTCACGTGGGACCCAATATTTGTTCTTTATTTTGCCTTTGTAGGCTTTTCACTTGCTTTTTCTTTTGGATTTCCGGAGTATGGGGGAAGTTTTGGCCCCTCAAATTCTGCTACAATGGTTAGTTGCGCGGGACTTAACCTTTTACAACTTTATTTTGCCTCCATCGGCCTTTCATTTCTGATTTTCCTCCAAGTTTAACTTTAGGACATTTGGAATATTTCGGCTTTTCAAACCTTGCCGAGGTAGTTAGCCACGTGGGACTTAACCTTTTACTTCAATTGAATTTACAGGCACTTCAATTTGATTTTCTCCTTTCAAGGGTTTTTGAGTTTGAAGCATCGGCCGCTATAGCTAGTCGAGATCGACTCGATGCCCCTGACGAGGCTGGGTGCCTTTTGCATATTAGCATGTGTCAAATGAGAGCCCTGTAAATCAGTCTTGCCATCCTTTATTTGCCTTAGTTTAGGAACAGAGTTAGACCGAAAGGGATTCAAGAGAAAAATAAATGACAGAATGGACAATGAATTTAAACAAGAGGTGTCCCTTTCGGGGAAAGGAAAGGAGTTATCTGGAGTGCATGCGGACTTCAATGAACATGACATGCCTTTTGTACTGGATGCCTGATCTGTGTAAACCGTCCGACTCACAGAAATTCATCACAACTATTACCTCGAGATTGAGAAACCTTGCCCCGAAAACGTTTCCAAGTCAGTGACCAGTTATCCTCTTTTCGATCAGTGGTGCCCTTTGCGGGTTTTCACCGACTAACCTCTCTCAATTCTCTTCTTACCGTTGACTCATGGTGTCCGTGTGGGTTTTCACCGATGAGACTCTCTCATTTTCATTTCTCTTCCTACCGTCGCCTCACGGTGCCCGTGTGAGTTTTCACCGATAAGACTCTCTCATTTCAATTTTCTCTCATTTTCTTGCATAAGATCCAACTAATTGTGTCCTCCAATTTTGGTCATCTTATCCAATTGATCGGAAGGACTTGAACAGGATTTGGGGTAAAAAGAACTTGGACTGAATTACAACTTTGGAACCTTTCAGGCGAACTCATCGCCAAACTATTATAATTTCTGCCCCAATTTCACTTTAGGGGGAATTTGGATTTTTATTTTGGTGTGATTGAACCCCAGGGTGAGGCTGCCTATGTATCCTTTCGGGATCAAATCGAACGTAGTTCATAGAACTTTAGGTTTTGTTTTTTATTTTTGTCTTGTTTTTCCTCTGTTTTGTTTTGTTTTCTCTTCTTCTTTTTTTTGCTTTCCTTGTTCTTTTTTTTTTTCATTTCATTTTTTTTTCTTTCATCATTTTTTTTCTTTTTCATTTTTTCTTTTTCATTTTTCAACTCTTTTTTTTTTCAATAACACTTTCGAGTTCCAAAGAGGGTAATCAAAGAAGAGTAACCGGCTCAAAGGGTTTGCAAAAGGGTTAATAGTGTTTGGGTAACGAGAATGAAAGTCTTCGTCATCCCAACCGGAGAACATTTGAAAATATATAGAGGGTCAAACATAGTACCTTTTGACTGCACCTGCGTTGACAGTTGCTTGAGGGACATTTTTCTTCGAGCCCCAAGTACAACGCACTCTTTCGGCAGTACTCTGGTTGCAATGCATAGACCTTTCCAATCTGAACCAATTTTTCCTTTGGCAGTTCCGATTCATTATTTTATTTCCTTGGCCTAACTTCATTTGCATTCTGATTCTTGATTCATTATTTCAAAGTCTGACAGCTTTTTAGGATCTTTCGACTGCACCTGCATTGACAGTTGTTTCAGGGACATTTTCTTTGATGTATCCCAAGTACAAACGCACTCTTTTTGGCAATATTCTTGTAGTAATGATGGACCTTTCCAATATGAACCAATTTTTTTTGGTTGTTCCGATTCATGGTTTTATTTCCTTAACCCAACTTCATTTGCATTATGATTCGTGATTCATTATTTCGAGGTCTGACAGCATTTTAGGATCTGGGCATGAAGTCCACAAGCATGTCATGTTATTGAAATCTACATTTAAACAGAACTAAAAGTAGGGTAAGAAAAGAGACAAGATTAATAAAAAAGACATTCTTGGAAAATGAAATATTAATTTCATTTGATGATTTATTTTTATTTTTAATTTTATTTTATTTTGAACAAAGATAGAAGGGTTTACATCGGAAAGTAAGACAATAACATAAAACATCTGGATCACACCCTGAGATAATCCGGACGCAGAAAGGATAGCAAGACTGGCTACCGAGACTCCCATCTGATGGGGGAACTTTCAGGCTTGGCGACCGTTTTTTGGCTTTTCTTCTATCTCGGCAATGGTTGTAATGGCCAGTGTGAGCAGGCAAGGGATTGTTTATCATATTAGGGTCTTCGTCATCCCTAAACATTATTGCTTGGACCTCGATGAGGTCTTCCACTGCTCTATTTAGATTCCAACAATCTTCAGTGTCATGCCCCACTGGTCCTGAGTGGTATTCACATCTAGAACCAGCTCGGTGCAAGGGGGACTCAGGGTTCGGCAGATTTGGGGCCACTGGCTGCAGCAGACCTATCCTGACCAACTTTTGGAACAAGCTAGAGTATGATTCACCAATAGGGGTGAACTGATTCTTTTTGAAAGGCTCTCTTGGGCGAGGATTGTATTGAGAAACATTTGTTTGGGGATTATATGGAGCTTGGTAAGGATGGACATTTCTGGGAAGTAGAGCTCGATTTTGGGTATAATGTTGTGGTCGGGGATGCGGCTGAGTATTCATTACTGCATAGGGGAGGGGGACATAGCATAGGTTGCTTCCTGATGAGGATAATAGTGCTGTGAAGCTCTGGGAAATGGGCTTGGATATTCCCGAGGTCGTCGAGAATTCCTAGGGCCTGAAGCCATCATGGCTCCCTCTTCTCTCCCGTTTCTGTTCATCAAACCCTCCGAACCATTCTGAACGGCCTGTGATGTGGCCTTAAAAGCAGATTGACTCAAGATTCGGCCCGTTTTCAAACCATTTTCGACCATCTCCCCAATTTTGATAGCTTCAGTGAACGGTCTACCCATAGCAGACATCATGTTCTGGAAGTAGTCCGCCTCTTGGGCCTGTAGGAAGACTGTAACCACTTCTGCTTCGTCCATTAGAGGCTTTACCCGGGCGGCTTGCTCGCGCCATTTGACAGCATATTCGCAGAATCTTTTCGCAGTTTTCTTTTTCAAATTGGACAAAGAGTTCTTGTCAAGAGCGATGTCCACATTATACTGGAACTGGCGGACAAAGTCTCGGGCCAAATCGTCCCACACATACCAATGGGTAATTTCTTGATCCATATACCATTCAGAAGCGGTCCCGGTGATGCTTTCTCCAAAGTAGGCCATTAGCAACTCTTCTTTTCCGCCAGCACCTCTCAACTGGTTACCATATCGTTTTAAGTGAGCCATCGGTCTCCGTGGCCGTCATATTTTTCATACTTTGGCGTCTTGAAACCAACTGGCAGGTGCACATGTCGAAACATGCACAAATCGGAGTAGGAGAGACTCTTCTGAACAATCAAACCCTGTATGTTCTTTAAGATTTGCTCTAGGCTTCTCATCTTCCGAGCCATTTCTTCCTGCTCGGGGTTTTTCATTGTTCTTTGCTGACCCATGCGAGACTCACATTGCGAGTGATGCGGGTATGAGTTTGGCCTGGGCATTGTTGGATGTGCCGTAGTGGAGACTGGTGGTGCAACGAACATTGTTGGATGTGCCCTTGAATCTGATGCCTGGGGGTGATCCACAGAAGGCATTCCATGGCCATTAGGCGGCATTAGAGGGTGGCCACATGGGAAGAGTGGGTTGGGCACAAGGATGTTGGAAAGCCCATCTGAACTGGGGGTCAACTCAGGAAAACCAGGGATTACACTTGGCGGTTTCCTACCGTTAGACCAGGCATCCCACATTTCCAGTATGCGGCGACGCCACATTCTATTTTCTTCAGCAATTGTTGATTCTGGCTATGGAATTGCCGATGCCGGGCTATCCTCAGAACTGATGATTGGTAGATTGATTGCAGAGGACATCTCTGCCTTTGGATTTTGTGAAGGATGAGAAACCGGACTACCAACAAAACCAACCACCAAAACCTTTGCTTTTTGCACACCAAACAACCTTGTTAGTTTTGAGACATTTAACATATAGGAAATCGCATGTTGGGATGCAATGCACCTAACAGTTAAACGCTTTTACCATGTGTTTGAACAATTGCGTGTTTCATCCCGGCCTTTAAGTGTCCCTTTCCATTTTTGTCTCTCCTTCTTTTTTTGCATATCTCATTTTTCTTTTTCTTTCTCTTTTGCTATTTTCGCTCTTTGTTTTTCTCAGTTATTTTTGTCACACTTCTACTTGTTTTTTTTTTTTGTTGCTCACTTTATTTTTTCGCTTTCTTTTTCTCTCTCTTTGTTTTCGCTTTTTCATTGTTTTTCACTCAATTTTCTTTCTCTCATTCCTTTTCTTGTTTATTTTTTCACTATATTTGTCTATGGCTATGATCGAATCAGATGGGGATTGCCTACGTATCATGACGCCGCATGAATAAGATCTTGCGTAGTTCGGAAAGATTGAGAATGGAGTAAATAAAGCTAACTCTTCTTTCTTTTGAATTTCGTTCATTTTATTTATTTTTTTGAATTTTTGAAAGAAAGGCTTTAAAAGAAGAAAGAAAGTATTTTTTGGCTCTTTTTTTTTATGTTTTGATTCAAATGTTTGAAGAAAGACTTCTAAAAGAAGGAAAAATATTTTTGTTTTGGATTTTGATTGGATTTTTTCTTTGAAAATTTTGAAATGAAGACTTCTAAAGAAGAAAGAAAATATTTTGGAATTTAATTTTTTCATTGAAATTTCATTTTTTTTTTTTTTTTTTTTTGTTTTTGAAAGAAAAACTTCAAAAGAAAAAGGAAATATTTTTTGATTTTGTTTCTGAGTTTTTGTTTTTTAGAATTTTTGGAAGAAACACTTCTATAGAAGAAAGAGAGTATCTTTTTTTTTTGGATTTTTGATTTACTATTTTTTTTTGGATTTTTGGGAAAAATACTTCAAGATAAAAAAAAGTATTTTGGATTTTGATTTTTGATTGATGGTTTTTTTTTTTGAGATTTTTGAGATAAAGACTTCTTAAAGAAAGAAAATATTTTTGGATTTTCGCTTTTTGATTTCTTTTTCATTTTCTAGTTTCTAGATAAAAAACTTCTAAAAATGGTGAATTTTATTTTTTGAATGAAAGACCTCTAAAAATTCTTTTTTCTTTTGTTTTGAATTTTGGGAATTTCAAAAGTAAGAAGAAATTATTTTTTTGAATTTCTCGTTTTGTCATTTTTTTTTCTTTTACGAAAATATTTTTGGATTTTCAACGTTGTCTCTACATTTTCAAAAGAGTTTTAAAGAAAGACAAAGATTTTTGTTTTTGGATTTTTGTTTTCTGATTTTTTTTTTTTGGATTTTTGTTCTCTTTTTGTTTTGGGATTTAAAAATTCTTTTATTTCTTCGTATTTATTTGGAATTTTCTAAGGAGAAATTTAAAGGAAAATATTTTTTGGATTTTTTGAAAATTGGGGATCTCAACGAAAGACTTTTCTAAAGGAGGGAGGAAAATATTTTTTGAGATTTGTTTTTTTTTTTTAAATAGTTTTGGGTTCTAAAACTTTTATTTTTTCTTTTGTCTTTTATTTATTTGGAACTTCCTAAGAAAATACTCCTAAAGAAGGAATTAAAGGAAAATATTTTTATTTATCTTTTTTGGATTTTTTAAATAATGGGGTCGGGACCGATGAGGTTTGCCTACGTATCTCACATCCGGTGAGAATCAGACCTGCGTAGTTCGGCCAGTTTCGACATAACTAAAGAAAAAATGATTTTAACTCATTTTCTTCCCATTTTGGCTCATTTACAACTATTTTGAAATTCTTTTTTTATTCCCCCTTTTTTTTGGGAAATTTTGACAGAGTTTCGGGGTATCTTTTCCAAATATCAGGGTTTTTCAAAACTGGTAAATTTCTAATCTCCCTCACTCTTGGTTTTTCTGTTATTTTTCTTTCTTTCTTTAGCCGGTCAACAAACAAACCGAGACAAATAATGCACATATAGCAAGTAGGATACATCAAGATGGTCTTTTTGTTTCGGGTACACCTGTCCTAGACGGACCCAACCCCTGTGTTGAGTCCCCTAAGTAAAAAGGCACGTGATGCGGATAATCGTTCCTACTAGGGATCCGGCATGAGGTTTTGTCATTCTAGGTTTAAACCTGGGGTTTTGTTCTAGACCTTGGCTACCCGAGCGGACAACTCGAGTTGAGGTGGGAGCGACGTACCGGTAGCGCGAAAGGCTATCCGGCCTAATGGCTAGTTCATCCCCGTATTTCTTACTTGGTATGACCTCTAACAGAAAGGCGGGTCACGCGAACGTATGCACCAATTTTAGAAGACTCAAAAGGGAGGCGTAAAAAGATAGTATAAATACAGTTCAAATAAATATCAAAGCGGTAAATAAATAACATTTAACACATTTGAGCGCACAAAACACAGTAATATTACAAATTGAGAAAGCCAAGTAAAATCACATAAAAGCTCGAATTCTTGAACTCTGAACCAGAGATTTTGGGTTCGCCAGTCCCCATCAGAGTCGCCAGAGCTGTCACACCTCCTTTTTCATCGGTAAGGGTAATAAGGGAGTTATAAGAGTACACCGGCCCGTGTGGTAGCGGGCAAACTAAGGATTTCGTGCTTGCAAGGAAGCGTGCAAGTGGGTTTCCCACTTTAACTGACATTATTCGATTTTGGAATTTATTTTTATTTTATTCAGAGACGCCACCCGAATTTTTTACAGTGTTCCGGGACACCATTTATTTATTTATAATCCCAAACTGAGGAATTTTGACTCTGTTTAAATTGACTGCGAACCAGAAATTTGAGTAAGGAATTCTGTTAACCCGGGAGAAGGTGTTAGGCATTCCCGAGTTCCGTGGTTCTAGCACGGTCGCTTGATGATTAAACTTAACCTAAATTGTTTAATTATTGCTTTTATACCTATGTGCATTTTTTATATTTTTACCGCTTTTATATTCACTTGTATTTGTTTTAAAAATTATTTTAAGACGGGTCACGTATGCGTAAACCCGTAGAAATTTGACGTGTCAAAAATAATGTCACGCAGACGTGTACATAATTCACGACACTTGATTCCTTTGAAGAAATAGCTAAAGTCGCGCAAGCGCGTGTTTGTTTTGTAAAAGAAATCGAAATCACGCCACGCGAGCATGTACGTAATTTCGATAATAATTTTAAAAATCTGTTCCTAAAGGTATCTCGACGAGTGTTCGTTTTAGTCTTTATTTGTGCTACGTAAACGTATACACAATTTTAAGAAAAAGGTATATTTAGTTACTAGAAGAGTTATTCAAAGTTACGCGAACGTATACTTTGATTATTAAAATTTTAGGTGTAGTACCTTAAATTTATTTGAAAATCGGCGCTTAAATTATGTCACGCGTACGTGTACATAATTTGTCNTGCAAAAATTGGGTGTTCACAATATATATATATATATATATATATATATATATATATATGAGGCTCAAGTGAAGGGATTACCTCTTGGTAGAAGAATCTCACTTTTCCTCTTTTTGATATTTTTGAAGATTCAACCCATTTCTTATGAAATTTATTCATAATAATGTTAGTGTTATCATTAAATGATGTTATATAATCATCTTTGTGCCAAAATAACTTACCTTAAAATGTATCCATGGCAGAAGAGCTCCTTTTTCTCTAGAAATCAACCAAGATGAAGAACTAACTTATTTTCTCTCTAAACAAATATTTCAGCCCTTTTAAAAAGACATGAAGCTTGTGTAGCCTGCACATGAAAGCTATGCAGGGCATTCCTTTGGCCGGACTATGGAATTGGCTACGCAGGTTGCGTGGCCTGCTGCGTAGCCTACGCAGGTTGCATAGTCGTACTACCACCCTCCAGTAGAAAGTCCATAACTCATTGTAAAGCATTGGAAACTAGACTCATAGACCTTTCTTTGATAGGTCACCACTACATAAGTCATCATATCTTGGGAATCGTGCTCATTTAGAGTAGGACCTTATGCAAACTCATTTGAATCTTTAGCCCATCATATAATTTCCAACTTGACTTAGCCTCATGAATTTTCTGAGACCAAATCTAATAGACCTCTTACACGTATTGTCATGTACAAGTGATATTATTCGTATCATTAGCCCTCGCTCATGCGCGAATTAATAGCACAAGTCAATTTTTTTAGTGGTCTTTAAACACTTCGAGTTTTTCCGGGGTGTTACACTGACGAAAGCAGTGGTTGTAGATAAACAAGAGTTTTACAAAAAATTAGCAGGCATGAAGCTTGTCAATAGTTCCTCTACTTGAAGACACATTTGGCCCCTTGATTGAAGAGAGAGTTTGTTGGGCCCATGCCCATGTTATCCAGCCAAAGGCCCAATGGCCTAATCCTATTCTCTTAGGTTTTACTTTCTATTTGGAAATGAATTCGATTTTTATTCCTATTTGGAGTTGGTTTTAGCTTTAAGAGAAAGCACCACTCATTATCTACAACAATTTTGGAGCATTGTTCTACGCTCACTAGTATTAGTCTTTAAAAGAAATTAGCACATAAGAGAGATTTTTGAGAGAGCATCCATCAAGAGAGAAGAGAGAAGAGAGAAGAAAAAAGGGTTCTTTTTGTTGCAGATTTTATTTCGATCATCCAGCTTCAAAATTACGTTTTTCGATTCGTTCACCATTGGATTGGGCTGAAATTTTGACTGAGTATTCATAACATCTTGGTCTTCAATTTTAACGTTGGAGATTGGATTTGGAGGCCTGTAGAATGTGATTTCAAGCCCCGAACAGTAGCACCATTTTTGAGTGATTTCTCTTCTTTCTTCAGTTAGTTTGTTGTTGCTATTGTTGCTCTGTGTTTGACACTTATTGTGTAGCCAATTTGGAGAAGATGTGTAACCTCTTACTGTTATAGTGACATTTTTTGGATCTTTGTGATCATGTGGTTACCTTCGATTTGAAGGATTTATCACGTTAAAATTTGGTGTTCTTTATCTTCTCTATTTTGAGTTTTCTTCTTTCTCGACATAACAGTTTTCTCGGGGTTCCGAGGAGAATGGGATCCAAAAACTGATACGCTACTTCTTTTAGAATGTTCAGGTGGATCTGCTAAGAAGTGAAATTGTCAAGCCCACAAATTTTAAAAATAAGAGGATGGCATTATCTATTTGCACATTTGATCAAGGTTAACTGTATATGATTGTACTTAGTGACAGATTCAACATTTAAACGCAGCAAGTATGAGTTGAGAAAGTGAGTTCTGAAATATATTATATATCTAAATTTATCTATACTTATTATCCTCACACATATAGAGGGATCAACTCCGACATATCAGATTCTGTCTAACTCTGGACCCCATGGTTAGATCCACCACTAGTTGGCCTCATGGCATCTGCAATGGTCACCCAAAAGCTAGTCTAGAAACAACAATCCTTAGTAAAAGCATATAAACGCCAAGAGTGATAAGGAAGATAACCTGCTGAAAGATGCAGTTATAGTAATGTGGTTTAAGGCCTCAAATTCACAAGAGGCAATAGTCTATTGGATCAAATAGAAACAAGATGTGCTGGAATCTAGAAGCAAAGCAGTGCATTGCACCTCTCTACAACCACAATCTAGCTCCGAAGACTACATATATTACATATCTAACAAAGACAGAAAGGGCACGGGATATGGGTATAATTAACTGATCCTCTTCATCAACACACCAAGTAACTGAAATCCTACAGAAAGCATTAGAACTTCCCCAGTAAGAGGTTAATGACGCCTTGAACCTTACATAGTACTTTGCCTCTTGTCTCTTGAGAATCAGCGTAAAGTCGTCTTTTATTCCCAAATCCTAATGAGAAATGGAACTGGCATATAAAGTTCTTCTGGCTACAAAATCTCAGTACATTCAAGTTTATTTGATAACATGCTGGAGCAAAGAACCAATTCAACATGAAACCAAGTTTTTCAACCATGCCTGCACAAGTTGCAATCTATGTTACATGTATCCTTCATTTGTCTTAACGTATCTGTGTTGAACAGGTGATATGGGTGAGAGTATCTGCGCAGATTCTGTAATATCAAGACTCAGCAAAGAAACTAGGCATGGTTGTCCACCATATTGGATTTGATTCTATAAACCAGTTCATATAACATAGGTTGCAATCACTCTCCTATAAATATGTTAAGAAATATTCCCGCGCCATAAGAGTAATTCAGATGGAAAAATCATCTAATCATCGGTAGATATATATAAGTTCACCTCGAAATCATTGGTCTGATTACTAATCTCCGTGGCCAGGAACAAGATCCGTTTATATCCATGCTCCTACGTGCTCTTCGAGTCAGAAGTCATATGGTAACTATGAGAAAAGATTTGCTTGAATATAAACTAAATGATGCTCCGTGATGTTACGTGATAGCTATCGATCAAGCCTATAGTCTCTACATCTAAGACATAATTCAAGGACAGAGTAATGGGGTTCTATACAAATTACCAACTATCCCTTCAGAAAAGGAATGTAGTTACTAAAAGAAGCAACATTGGGAACTTTGTGTGTCCATCAAGAGCACTGAATGGAAGTTTGACTTGTAATAAAGACTAACAATGTCATTTAACATTCAATTAATAACCACATTCCTACTTCTGTCTTCAACATATTCAGCAAATTAAATGGTACCATAAGCATTATTGACTCAGAATGTCGTAAAAGTCCCCATTCGTATTCCCAAAACCCTGGATTGCAACTCAGAAGCATATTACTCCTATAATTTGGTAAAAAACAGAAGAGGGAGTTTATGCTATACAGATTACACCATCAATATCACAAAGATAACTATACTCTAGATATGTAATATAAAAGGAAGGTATTGAATACAAGGACAATTACAATATTGATCAACCAAACAACCTGAAAAACAATCAGTTTATCCCTCTTATTAGATCAATCACTGTGGTTGCGCTTCAAGGTTGAAGGCGAAGGAGAAGAAGAAACCAAATGCCTCCACAGATACTTTCCACTAGCCATGTCTACGCAGGTCCAAAATCCTTTCCCAATGGCACTGCACACCTGATAATTACAAACAAGCCAGCAAATTACAACTATAATTGAGCAAATAAAAAATAGGGAAGAAGTCAACCCTTAGAAAATATGGATACCTGGGAGGAGAGAGGAAGCGAATTTGAGTCACTGGATAAATCGCCGTGACTGTCGTCGGCGCCAGCGTCAGCATCGTCGGCGTCGGGGTCAACATTAGGCTGAAATTTGAGGTTCCGGAGAACGAAGAATCCGGCGAGAGTTGCAGAGAGGAAGATGAGAATAATCCTAAGGGGACACATTCGATTTGTTTCTCTCTCTCTCTACAAAGTTTGATTCAGAGAGAGAAAGTTTTAATATTATCAGAGAGGAAAGAGGGAAATGATAGAAATGAAGACGGCAAGCTGGGGAGGAAAGTGGACTTTGGTCCTTTTTTTAAGCAAAGGATTATTTTTAGTAGTATTTTGTTCTTCGTAATTTACAGCTTGTTTGGTGGTTGTATAATACTATTTGTTTTGACCACTACTCATATTTTTATTATAACGTATCATTAAATTTACTGTTATGTAACAACTAGAAGTATCATTTTATATATTAATTTAGTATGGTCGCATCATCACCTTATTATTCTTTCATCTTATCCTTCCTTATTATTAAGTAATCTTATTTTACTTTACCTATTTATCTAATAATTTTACGTACCTTACTTTTTCTTTATAATATTATAGTTTATTCTTTATATTTTTGTGCGTGATATTATGGAACGACGACAAACAATATAATTTTTCCAAACATTATATACAACAAAATAATATAATACAATACGATATGATATACTATAAAACTATATAAATCAACCATTCATACAAGCTGTTAGAGGTAGTAGTTGTTAAGCTTGTTGGTTCCCTTTCTCCATCAAACTTAGAAATTTATAATGACACGTTTTGGTTTCACATTCAACCAGTCAACTTCTGTCTTAAATAATTATGTGTTCCATGTAAACAGTAACAACGTTTGCATTTGGTTAATATCAAGTAAAAATTAAGCGACACAACAAATATATACATTATATTTATTGTTTGTAACTATACTTTTTGAAAATTACTATTTGTAGTTATATTTGAGTTTTATGAAAAATCCCCTATAGTATTGACACAAGAAATTAATTGTTTTAAGTTGAAACAAAAGAGCAACAAGTTTTCTTACCTCAATTGGTTAGAGCACCCACTTTGAAAGCTAATATTTTGAGCTCGATTCTCAATAAAAGCATTTTATTTCTTGCTTTTTTAGATTTTTGTATTTTGCCTTGTCGATATAAGTTGTATTCTTTGTATACACAATGTATTTTGCCTTGGTTATATTTGTTGGGCTGAACAGTAAATATAAATGTATTAGGCAAACTATAGTTTAATTGAAATTTGGCTATGTGAATGGAGTACCATGAAGCACTATAAAAGAACTTTAATAAGCTATTTTATGTATAATTGTTAAATAGTTTTTGGCAAAAAGGTATGCAGCGGCTTTATTTTCAGATATCCAATTGATATTTCATTCTATATTTTTCATTATGAATTATCTTAATTGGATGTAGAGTTCTCAAATGCTGTTAATCGCTAGTAGTTTTATAAAGCTCGGATGTGAGAAATAGCGGAGTCGTTAGTCTACTCAAAATAAAAATGGAAGATACTCTTCAAGTCTTAAGTTGGCACGTCCATGCAACATGCCTCCCTGTATTTATTCTCTCTTTTCCTATTCTATTTCTTGTTTTTGTTGGGGTAGGGGAACAAAAAAAAATTTATTTTTTTGGTTGGGGTCGGAGAAAAGAAAAAACAAAAAAAAACAAAAAAAAAATAAATAAATATATATATATATATATATATATATATATATATAGTTGTTATTAAGTTGAAATTAATTAATATAATATTTACTTAAAATTATTATTTAATGATAATAAACAAAAATAACTTAATATAAAGATTAAATGAGAATAGTTTTTTAATTGAAAGAAAAAAAATTCATCCACCACCACGAAGGGGCGGCGGCTGCTAACCATTAACCAAAAAAGTGATATGGTTGGATCTTAGTGGGATCCGACTTATTTATGGTTTGAATATTAGTTAGTGCTAATGTAAGGAAAATGAAAATAGTGGTCCACTTTGCTTACCATTTGTAAAACCCGATTGACAATTTTTGGGGCAAAGAGAAGCAAGTGGGGAGTATAATATTAAAATGTGCCCGATGTTTGATTGCGATTTGCGAGTGACAAGCTCTATGACTACGAATACGATAGTACTTTGGCCATTAACTGCTTAACCTTGAATGTGGAAGATGCTTGGAATTGGGATTTTACACGAGACTCTAACCACTCTCTACAACTAGGACTAACATATATAGACCTCATCACCATCCAATGCTATGGGGCCTTCGCACCATACCCAGATAAGCCCTCTACCACTGGAGATCTAATGATGGAGGATTTAAACCCCTCCTAAACAATCCTTCAAGGAGGCACTAGAGGACAGGACATTGGCCTGCAGAAGCAGTTACAGCCTTGACTATCTCCCAAATGACACTTTACTGGAACCACCAACGGTTAACGATCCCATTGCTCTAACTCAACAAGATAAAGCAAGATACAACCCATGGAGCTTCTGCGTCATTGTTAAACTATTCGCTAGACTGAATGAGCTGTGGAAACTAGAGGAAAATCTCATCCTAATTGACCTAGGGATTTCTTCACTGTTAAATTCAGTTTAGAAGAAAGCATGACCAAGGCTCTTCATGGCGGGCCATGGTTCATTTTTGGGAAATTCCTAACCGTGCGCAGATGGGAACCAAACGTCATCCTGCCGCAACTATCCTTACCTCCGCTGCTATATCGATAGGACTCTCTCAACTACCAATTGGATTCTACGATCGTGAAAACTTAGAAAGAATAGGGACAAGAGCTGGTAGACTCCTCAAAGTGGACTCCTGCACCTCCTCCACCTTAAGAGGCAGGTATGCTAGACTCTGCATACAAGTTCCACTGGAATCACCAGTCATCAAGATGTCACAATTGGATTGGATCCCTCACACAACCAATTGTTTATGTAGGCGAAGGCATCATGTGTATAGGTTGTGGGAAAATTGGTCATACCCACAGCAGATGCAACTACCAAACAATTCCACTGTCACGATCCAGAATTTCCAGCCTCGGGACCGTGATGGCGCCTAACATTTCACTTGCTAGGCAAACCAACGTTAGAAATAGTTTTTAGCCACTTTAACAAGTCAAACTAAATGACAACCAAGAAACTAAATAAAACTTAAATAGAGTGAGTAAACCAAAATAACAGTGACGTCTCGATACAATCTCAAAATTGGTATCACAAGTACACAAGCGACTAGAGTACTACAAATAAAAGTCTGAATGAAATCATACTGTCTGAAATAAAGCAAAAAGCTAGAGTGATATGAAAGGGGACTTTAGGGTTGCGGATGTCATGCAGTTGTACCTCAAGTCTCCGTCAAGAAATCAATCCGAGCAATCTACAACCGACCCATGTACTCTGTAAGTGACAAGCCTAACCTCGATGAAGTAGTGGCGAGGCTAACGCGTGTCACTTACAATAACCTGTACGCAACATAATAATAACAACAATAGGAAAGGAAGACTATCACGAACCCAAATCTAAACTAGTTGTGATGGCCCCTATCGTGGAACTAGGCCAGCCAAATTAACACTCAACGTAAAGAATCTTTCATTTATATCATTTCTAAACTGATAACTCGTAAATGTTTCATTTAAATTACCTTTTAAACAGACAAAGCTACACCATATGTTTAAAATACAACCCCAAGACCCCAGAGTCACTGGTCATGAGCATCTACAGAAAATATACAAGTCTGAAAAATAAACTATATAATAGTAAGCAGGAAGAGCAGGGTTGCGGACGCGTGCAGCTACCTCGCAAAATCTCCGAGAAGTCTCTGAAACAGATAGACATCTCACTCTGTCCTAGCGCCTGGATCTGCACACAAGGTGCAAGGAGTAATGTGAGTACGCCAACTCAGTAATAATGAAAATAAATCAGGTCTGAGCAGTAAGAAACACATAAAGTCAAATCATCAATTTGCAATAAGCATAGTCTTTCTTTCCAACCGTTTATATGTTAAATCATCACGCTTAAAAAGTCGATTTCAGTGAAAATCCTTTAAAACAAATGTAATTTCCAACAATTTCAATAAAATGTCCAAGAAGTTTAGTGTAAAATGATATGAATCATAAGTAGCCACTCGGACAAAAACATGAATAATAAACCTCCCATCGGGCATAACATCACTCAGAATCAGTCCCTCAGCATGCCTCACAATCACTCGTAATCAGCCCCTCGGGCAACCTCGCAGCCACTCATACCTCCCAATCACTCGTCACTCAGCACTCGCACTCAGTAGGTATCTGCGCTCACTAGAGGTGTACAGACTCCGGAGGGGCTCCTACATCCCAAGCGCTATATCGCTGCGGCGTGCAGCCCGACACAATATCGATGTGGCGTGCAGCCCGATCCATATGTCTCGTTGCGGCGTGCAGCCCGATCCAACATATCTCGATGGGGCGTGCAACCCAATATATATATATATATATATATATATATATATATATATATATATATATTTGCAGCGTACAGCCCGATCCATATATACTCCTCACAATATACGATCTCGGCCTCACTCAGTCAGAACCCTCTCAAAAGCCACTCGGGCTATCAGTAAAACGGGATACTCGACCCAAAAATATCATTTTATGCATCAAAGTAGTGTAAATAAGATTGAGTTTTAAATCAGTTAAGCATAATATGACTGGGTGTAAATCATAAGTCAACACAATGAGGAATAGCAGTAAAAAGCCCCCAAGGGGTCTAGACACATAGCACGAGGCCCAAATACGGCATTCCGCCCAAAACATAGTAATAATCTTTAAACATGAAATATCATATGGTTTATAATCAAATACGCAACTTAATAGTTTCTACGGGACGGACTAAGTCACAATCCATATCGGTGTACGCCATACACTCGTCATCTAGTATGTGCGCCACTCCAAAATAGTGATACAGTGTGAAGTCCGGGGTTTCATGCCCTCAGGACAAGATTTACAGTCATTATTTACCTCAAACCAGCCCGAAAACTACTTCGCGATGCTCTTTCCCCTCGAATCGGCTCCCGAATGCTCCGAATCTAACCAAAACCAGATTAATAACATCAATATGTGCTAGGGAGACAAAACCCATTCGAAAATAATCAAGATTAGGCACAAATCCCGAAATTGGCTAAACCCGACCCCCGAGCCCACGTTTCGAAATTCGATAAAAATCACAAAAGCGGAATCCTTATTCTGCCACAAGTCTATACATACCAAGAACATCAAAATCGGACCACAATTGCCCCTTCAATTCCTCAATTAAAGTCTCCAATTTCCCATGTCCTAACTTCCCTAATTTACACCTCAAAAACATGTAATCTAGTCAGATTATTCGATAATACTTCAATATTATGGAGTAGAAATGATCACAAATGACTTACCTCAAGATTTCCCATGACTTCTCGCTCAAAAATCGCCCCAAGTCGCGTTCTTTTCGTCCAAAAATCTGGAAATGAGTTAAAAAAATAAGACAACTCAATAAAAACACGAACTAAAGCCCAAATCCCGTCGTTAAAAGTACCAAATTTGGTCGCTAAAGGTGCGCACCAGATTCTATTGCACCAACAATGTTTATTTTCACTAAAAAGGCTCTAACTCCACCATACGAACTCGAAATTCAATGATTCTTGTTCCTATGAGTCACAAATAATAATACGAACATAGCCCTTCAATCGAAACTTAATTCGGAGCTCATTTGCTCAGTGTGATACCCATTTCTCTCGTTAAACAATTAACTCATGTTTCGCGTCAAAAACCCAATCGCGACTTGATGAAATTAGACCAAACTTTCCAGATCACTCCTATAATTCATTATCAAAATCCTGGAAGTCTCAAAAACAAATTTCGATCTCTAGAACTAAAAATGGACCTTTGGATCATTACATGCTTATGCTCAAAATGCCAAAATCTTCCAAAAACTCTTCCAAAACTTATCCGAGCCTCATGGGACCCCAACCAAGTATACTAACAAGTCCCATAATATGACACAAACTTAGTCGATGCCTCAAATTACATCAAACAATGCTAAAACCGTGAATCACACCCCAATTCAAGCTTAATGAAACTAAGAACTTCCAACTTCTATATTTGATGCCGAAACCTATCAAATCAAGTCCGCTTAACCTCAAATTTTGCATACAAGTCATAAATGACACAACGAACCTATTTCAACTTCCGGAATTCCATTCCGACCCCGATATCAAAATTTCCACTGCCGACCGAGAAACACCAAATTTCCAATTTCGCTAATTCAAGCCTAATTTTACCACGGACCTCCAAATCACATTCCGGACGCGCTCCCAAGTCCAAAATCACCTAACGGAGCTAACCAAATCATAAAAATCCAAATCTGAGATCGAATACTAAAAAGTCAAAACTTGGTCAAACTTTTCATATTTAAAGCTTAAAGTTGAGAATTGTTCTTCCAAATCTATTCGAATTATCCTGAAAACCAAAACCGACGATTTACATAAGTCATAATACATCATACGGGGCTAGTCATTCCCGAGAACTGGCGAGCAAAGTGCAAATTCTCAAAACGACCGGTCGGGTCGTTACATCCTCCCCCACTTAAACATATGTTCGTGCTCGAGCGTGCCCAGAGTTGTTCCGAAAACCATCAAATCACTAGGTAACCTTACCATGCACATAACCGGGGGTGATCCCACGTCACCCTATCTCATATAGGTCCGGTAACACAACATAACTCAAATTTCACAATTCACCCTAGCCCATAACCTTAGAACGAAGTTTCCACTTCCGAAATTGTCTATAAGATTAGAATCTCACATCTACACATTGAATAAGTCTGAACACGATGTATCAAGCCATAACCGCAATCCAAGATGAAAATCACATGATATACCGCTTAACTCAAACACTCATAGCGATAACTTCTAATCACAGCAGTTGCTCAAACAACCTAATTCCTATAATAAACCTCTTATCAAACCAAAGCCTCATTCCAACACTTTCGTATACTGCCAATGATGAATGAAACACGTAGAAATTCATAACCATTCCTCATATCAACCAGCTCCCTCTCCTTTGGCAAGGACCATAGTAAATTTTTAAGTTGAATCCCGATATTATCCTTCCAACATGCTAAAATCGAATCTGATAGTATTCATTCTAGATCCCAATGACCTCATCTCATCCAACACGACTACTCTAGTGACATGACACATCGATACAATCTAAAGCCACAACCTGTGCGACCCGCGCACCTATAAGCAACAGTCCAAATGTACTCAAATCATGGGAAAAAATGACTCAATGAGAGAGTTGTACCGCAAGCTCGCCAGTACCACCACAACATAATGCTAAGAACCCATCACACATCGTAGAACCAGAACACATGAATCTAACCCGAAGGATCATACCTCTACATAACATCGCTGCAATGTGCGACCCTATCCAAACACTGGTCCACTTGAGACACCTCAAGTCACCATGCTCAAAATCATCAACCACGCTCAATTTGATGTCTAGTACCTAAAGTAAATCACCATAACCACAGAGATGTAAATGACGCAATGCCATGCCAGCCCGAATCAGAAGGAACATAACCTATACGTCTCAATCCCGCAATGCCTAATTACTTACTTTACTCAAATCCCGTTATAAAGCCCAAATAAATCTGCACCATATGTGCATATAACCAACAATCACCACTCCTCGCAACACCGAAGGGTAACTCATAAATCACTCCAGAATATGAATAAACTCAACGACAATCGAATGGTACATCCCTCGATAATAGCAATTCGGAGTCAATAATTCCGACCCGGTGAAGAACACACACCCATACTGGCCTACCAATAACCCTAAATCAACTCTGGTCACCCACAACAGATAGATAACTCTCCGAAAGTTCACAATGACTTAATCATGGCATATACTAACATATGACTAGCTTTGCTCACATCCTCACAGTCCATAACCACAAATTAATCTGTTTATGAAAACTCCCAGTCTCGAAGTCCATGAAGCGCACCAATTACCATATCTGATCCCAACTCCACCACTCGAATATATAACATGTCTCTAATACTCAATCATTCCACGAGGTATACCCCCATAATTCTTCTGTGTCACCAAGCAACCTTGAATATCAGCAGTCAATCCAACAATAGAGCGTCGCAATACCGGTGGAGCACCCTTAACTCCACACATTGACCTTTCTGAAATGTATACCCTCATCAAGCCACCCAATTGGTGATATCATCTACCTAATCATCTGAAACTGCCAATGTTGCTTGAGAAATTTGACCTTCCTTCCACGACTGAACCGAGATCTCACATATGCAAATCTCAACTCTACACAACATACCTCATACGCCACGCCATCCTATGATAAATATGAGAACTTCATGATCCCTTCCGAGCAACAAACAACTACGCACCCAACTAGTCAAGAACTTTACATTTGATCCCATCCAGAAGCAAAATAACTCTACATCACATGCTCCTCACGAGGTAGAAAATACACATCTCTAACTGTAGTAGAAACCATCCAGAACTATCCGAATTCCATTTGTACAACACCAAACCATCAGGACTGAATCCTTCTAACTCAACCAAGCTACGCAGGTCACCAAAACCCAAGAACATTGCCAAGAAACACCTCTAAAAACTCATTACCTCATAAGCACCCAAAGAACTAATCATATCCCTTACCATGCCGATCCGACCTACTACCAAGCTGTCCTATTTATCCAAGTTCCTTCTTAATTATCTTCGAATTAGTACTTCTCCTTGCCATAATACCTCAATCCTCAACCCAGACTCACCACACGAGACCCCAGCATAAAACCATACCGTCTAAGGCTCATAAGTTGTTGAATACTCTCTCAAATTTCCCCAAAAGCACCGTATTCAAAATACTTACCCTGAAGAGACTTCCTGCAAATCTAAAGCCATTACCTTCACCTTCCTGATACTGATATGAAGAATCTATGATAATGTTTTACACTCTCCAACGTAAATCTCAGTTTCTAGCCAATTACACATCTCAAAGATTTCCAATCGTTACATATAACCTTGAACCATTAGAACCATTCTCGAGAGTCACCCACTCTACGCAATTCTCAATTAAACTGATCAAACAGATCGTACGACCTAGCCTCATATGCACCCCTACATACTAGGAAGTAATCCACACTTCGAAGCAACCAAGCATATCCCTACTCCGCACACGCTACACCCTTTACTAATACAACTCATACATTCAATAAAACCCAATTACCCATAGAGTATATTACAACCTGTATTCAAAATTTCCGTTACTCAAGCCCTTCCCCAACTCCACCTCTGCAGGTCATAACTGATTCCTCGACATACCTCGAACCGAGACCAGTACAACACATAATCGTGCAATCAACTTAACATTAACAGACTCCGCCACTTGGCTCAAAGCCAACGATCAAGACAAACAATAACTCACAATGCCCATACGCTATCACTGCCACCATACTGCAGTGAGATTCAACTAAATCCTTCATACGCTCATATGACACGACCCAATCTAATATCCCAAATCGTATGCAAATCTCACATTCACCATTGTAATAGCCAATGCCAACTTCCACAAACGACCTAACTCAAATTGCAACATATATCAATTACTAATAAAAGAGTACTTACTACAAAACCACCTAAGGGTCACACAACCTCAGGACACCCCCCGGGAGGTATCCCCGCCTGTTTAGCCTCAAACTGATATCATCTCTATACCCTTCCAAAAATCATAGCTATCACACAATCAATATACCTTATTGCATTAAAACACAATCAATGCCTATCCTCGAGGCATCAAGATATGCGGTATAAGAACCTGAAGCTGATGGTAGAACTAACACCGGAGCTGTGTTCAAGAAAATCTTGAGCTTCTGGAAGACTCACACTCGTCTGACCACATGGATACCCTCACTGGACACCACGTGTCCCGTGAATGCTACTGAACTGGCCAAAATTCACACTTGGAGAACTTTGCATAGAGCTTCTCCTCCCTGAATCCTTATAATACCACCCTCAAATGCTGAGTATGCTACCCCTAGCTACGTAAGTACGCCAGGATGCCATCAATGAATACGATAACAAAGGAGTGCTAACCGGCTGAAATACACCGTTAATCAAAACATGAGCGTTGTTGGGGCATTGATCAGCCCAAAAGACATCACCAGAAGCTCAAAACCCAACAGGAAAATCCACTTCACTCCACAACTAAGCTACACGAGAGGTCCTTCAATACACTCGCAACTCGATGCCATATTCTAACTTAAGAAAGAAGTCAAATACTCAATGGTTCTTGCTGCGTCTCCCGCCAATTCATTTTTTTCACAATCAAACACCCTGAACACATCTAACCATCAAATCAAACTCACCACGTAGTCATCTAGTCACCAAATCCCATCAATAAGAACACAAATGGACATATAAGTCCCCAAATGCACGTGCTCGCACAAACCAAATCTCAGCACTCAAGCCACAGACAAAATCCAGCCTCAAGTCCTCCAGACTGGCCCATTATCAATATGCTAAAAATCACATCTCACCCATGGGAATCACAAGCCGTCGATGCACAACTGATACCAAGCGCTCACGTGCGCATTTGAATATATGAAAGGAATTCAAAGAGTTACGCTTTTGGCTGAATAAATGGATTCGCACGACAAGAATTCAAGAATGTGAGATTTTCCTAAGGGTTCTGCAACCTCTCGAAGATAAGTACAGATATCTATGTACTGATCCGCAAGACTATACTAAACCTGCTCATGACCGGTGTGTCCTATGTAACCTAGGCTCTGATACAAACTTGTCACGACCCCAAATCTAAACTAGCCGTGATGGCGCCTATCGCGGAACTAGGCCAGCCAAATTAACACTCAACCTAAAGAATCTTTCATTTATATCATTTCAAAACTGATAACTCGTAAAGGTTTCATTTAAATTACCTTTTAAACAGACAAAGCTACACCATATGTTTAAAATACAACCTCAAGACCCCGGAGTCACTGGTCATGAGCATCTACAGAAAATATACAAGTCTGGAAAATAAACTCTATAATAGTAAGCAGGAGAGAGCAGGGTTGCGGACGCTTGCAAATACCTCACAAAATCTCCGAGAATTCTCTGGAGCAGATAGACATCTCACTCTACCCTAGCACCTGGATCTGCACACAAGGTGCAGGGAGTAATGTGAGTACGCCAACTCAGTAGTAATGAAAATAAATCAGGTCTGAGCAGTAAGAAATAAATAAAGTCAAATCATCAATTTGCAATAAGCACATTCTTTCTTTCCAACAGTGTATATGTTAAATCATCACGCTTAAAAAGCCGATTTTAGTGAAAATCCTTTAAAAAAATGTAATTTCCAACAGTTTCAATAAAATATCCAAGAAGTTTAGTGTAAAATGATATGAATCATAAGTATCCACTCGGGAAAAAACATGAATAATAAACCACACCTCAGGCATAACATCACTCAGAATCAGTCCCTCAGCATGCCTCACAATCACTCGTAATTAGCCCCTCGGGCAACCTCACAGACACTCAAGCCTCCCAGCCACTCATGCCTCCCAATCACTCGTCACTCAGCACTCGCACTCAGTAGGTATCTGCGCTCACTGGAGGTGTACAGACTCCGGAGGGGCTCCTACAGCCCAAGCGTTATATCGTTGCGGCGTGCAGCCCGACCCAATATCGTTGCGGCGTGCAACCCGATCCAACATATCTCGTTGCGGCGTGCAACCCGATCCATATATATATATTGCTGAGGCATGCAGCCCGATCAATATATACTCCTCACAATAAAGGCTCTCGGCCTCACTCAGTCAGAAACCTCTCAAAAGCCACTCGGGCTATCAGTAAAACGGGGTACTCGACCCAAAAATATCATTTTATGCATCAAAGTAGTGTAAATGAGACTGAGTTTTAAATCAGTTAAGCATAATATGACTGAGTGTAAATCATAAGTCAACACAATGAGGAATAGCAGTAAAAAGCCCCCAAGGGGTCTAAACACATGGCACGAGGCCCAAATACGGCATTCTGCCCAAAACATAGTAATAATCTTTAAACATGAAATATCATATGGTTTATAATCAAATACGCAACTTAATAGTTGCTACGGGACGGACCAAGTCACAATCCCCATCGGTGTATGCCACACACTCGTCATCTAGTATGTGCGCCACTCCAAAATAGTGATATAGTGTGAAGTACGGGGTTTCATACCCTCAGGACAAGATTTACAGTCATTACTTACCTCAAACCAGCCCAAAAACTACTATGTGATTCTCTTGCCCCTCGATTCGACTCCCGAATGCTTCGAATCTAACCAAAACCAGATTAATAACATCAATATATGCTAGGGAGACGAAACTCATTCGAAAATTATCAAGATTAGGCACAAATCCCGAAATTTGCCAAACCCAACCCCCGAGTCCATGTCTCGGAATTCGATAAAAATCACAAAACTGGAATCCTTATTCTCCCACGAGTCTTTACATACCAAAAATATCAAAATCGGACCACAATTGCCCCTTCAATTCCTCAATTATAGTCTCCAATTTTCCATGCCCTAACTTCCCCAATTTACACCTCAAAAACATGTAATCTAGTCGGATTATTCGATGATAATTCAATATTATGGAGTATAAATGATAACAAGTGATTCACCTTAAGATTTCCCATGACTTCTCGCTCAAAAATCGCCCCAAGCCACGTTCTTTTCGTCCAAAAATCTGGAAATGAGCTAAAAAAAACAAGACAGCTCAATAAAAACACGAATCTGGTCGCTAAAGCCCAAATCCCGTCGCTAAAAGTACCAAATCTAGTCGCTAAAGGTGCGCACCAGATCCTGTTGCACCAGCAATATTTATTTTCACTAAAAATCCTCTAACTCCACCATACGAACTCGGAATTCAATGATTCTTGTTCCTATGAGTCACAAATAGTAATACGAACACAGCCATTCAATCGAAACTTAATTCGGAGCTCATTTGTTTAGTGCGACACCCATTTCGCTCGTTAAAAAATTAACTCATGTTTCGCATTAAAAACCCAATCACGACTTGATGAAATTAGACCACACTTTCCAGATCAATCCTATAATTCATTGTCAAAATCCCCGAAGTCTCGAAATCAAATTTCGATCTCTAGAACTAAAAATGCACCTTGGGATCATTACATGCTTATGCTCAAAACTCCAAAATCTTCCAAAAACGCTTCCAAAACTTATCCGAGCCTCATGGGACCCCAACCAAGTATACTAAAAAGTCCCATAATATGACACAAACTTATTCAATGACTCAAATTACATCAAACAATGCTAAAACCGTGAATCACACCCCAATTCAAGCTTAATGAAACTAAGAACTTCCAACTTCTATATTTGATGCCGAAACCTATCAAATCAAGTACGCTTAACCTCAAATTTTGCATACAAGTCAAAAATGACACAACGAACCTATTCCAACTTTCGTAATTCCATTCCGACCCCGATATCAAAATTTCCACTGCCGACCGAGAAACACCAAATTTCCAATTTCGCCAATTCAAGCCTAATTTTACCACGGACCTCCAAATCACATTCCGGATGCGCTCCCAAGTCCAAAATCACCTAACGGAGCTAACCAAATCATAAAAATCCAAATCTAAGATCTAATACTAAAAAGTCAAAACTTGGTCAAACATTTCATATTTAAAGCTTCAAGCTGAGAATTGTTCTTCCAAATCTATTCGAATTATCCTGAAAACCAAAACCGACGATTTACATAAGTCATAATACATCATACGGGGCTAGTCATTCCCGATAACTGACGAGCAAAGTGCAAATGCTCAAAACGATCGGTCGGATTGTTACAAAGACAGAAAATGACGACAAAGCAGTTAACTGATGAAAACAAACTCAATCCTCGGAATCAGTGAATCGAGAAATATTAGTCCTCAGAATCTCATATGAAAATACTGAAAGCTAACACAATGCAACGAGTTTAACACACACAATTTGTTGCGGCGTGCAACCGATCCCACCGTACAAACAAAATCCTCCCTTATTTCACCGTATCAATATCAAGAATAATATGTAAAATCCGTTGCGGTGCGCAACCGGATCCCACCATATAATCAAAATCACTATTGTAATCCTCCCTTATTTCACCATATCAAAATCACATATAAAATTTGTTGCGGCGTGCAACCCGATCCCGCCATATCAATATCAAATCCTTCCTTATTCTACCATATTACAACTGTTGCAGCATGCAACCCGATCCATAAACAAGATCAATAAATGTAATCAATTGAGCAACTTAATTCACAAGAATCTCAACGATTAAAGAATATGAAAGCAAAGCAAAAAAGGAACCCCGTACCAAATCAAGGAATGCTATAATTAATACAAAGCAACAAGACAAACTAAATATATGAGAGTTAAAGTGTACAAGTAAGAAAATTAAGGCAAGTAACAAATAATCATCGAATTCTGGAAGAAACAAATATTTCAATACAAGAGTAAATAAATGACAAGTAACAAGTTACGGCATAGAAAGAAATTAAAGCATGTAACAGTTAAGACATGGAATAAGATAATTAATGAAATATAGAAAAGCATCGAAACAATTATTTTGAAGGTGTGTATACACTCGTCACCTTGTATATGTACCGTTACATATGTAATTCACATAACATATAGTTTAAGGGTTACTAATTTCCGTAAACCAAGGTTTGACCCAACAATTACCTCGCTCCGCAAACAAATCAAAGCTCAACTGGGGCCTCTCCTCTAAAATTCGCCTATGAACCAACCGAATCTAACCAAAATTGACTTAATATTGATAATAATGCTGGGAAATCAATTATGATACAAAAAGCAAGGACCTTTACACTTTTCCCAAAAAGTCAACAAAAGTCAACCCCAAGCTCGCTTGATCAAAACCCGAGATTCGAGCCAAAACTCAATTACCCATTCACCTCCGAGCCCGATTATGCAAGTAATTTAGAAATTCGACCTCAATTTGACGTTTAAATCTCAATTTTACAAAAAACCCCAATTATACCAAAATCCCTGATTTTCTACCATGAAAGAGCATAGATTAAGGTAGAAATTAATGAGTGTTGATGGAAATGGAAGGAAACGAGTTAAAGTATACTAACCTACGAAGTGAAGATAAAATCTTTCTTCAAATCGCCTCTAGGTCGAGCTCTAACGCGAAGATAGTGAAAAATGAAGAAAATCCCGATTTTTAGAAGTTTAAAATACTAGGCGTCAGGTGTTCATCGCATAAGCGAGGCACCTGACGCAATCAAGAAGCACCAGCGGCCAAAGGCATTCACGTTCGAGAGGGGTTTCACGCATTCGAGATGGTCTGAGTAGTGATTAAGTCTCGCACCTTAATGAGGATTTGCACACTTTGGATTATATGGACTCGCAAGCACAATGACCTTACATAGCTAGTTTTTATTCATATTTTTTACTATTTTAGTAGTTCAATAATTGCATTCATTCATAGGGTGATCGAACTCCCACCTATACCACTATAGAATGGCAAGGCAAGGTCAATGTAGCTTTTACCTGATAGGATCGGGATCGAAATCCAAAGGGAGTTAGATGATTGGAGTTGAGTTTCTATCCGATTTAGCAGTGTGTATTATTCTTAATTACTCTTCTAAACATGGTTTTTTTTAATTCTATACTAGTTTTAATACTAAAGATTGCTACTATCAAGCTAGCTACAATATTTTTTTTGAAGGTTTTATCAAGTTATAAAGGGAACTAGGGATGCAACTTACACCTAGGTGAGTACCTAACGGGATCTAACATCTAGGATAAACTTGTTGGTTATGGGTTCATAATATAATCCCACACTCAATTACTCACCCTATTCCTCTCCGTAGTTCGGGTGACTTTGCCCGAATTGGCTTTCTCAAGCCTAATTGGGTGTTTCAACAAAGCAAGTGAAATTGTCTCAAGTCGGGTATTACTATATCTAGTTTCTATCCTTTAGTTGGAGCACTCCATAGCACTGCTACGGCAATCACTAGGGAGGAGAGCTAGAGAGAATTGGCCAAAGGGAAAGGGGAAGGGTGTCAAGAGGAAGAGACCACACCAACAGAAGCTTCTAATGAATTTTATCATATGGAATGCCAGGGGTGCCAATAGTGCCGAGTTTAGGAGACACTGCTCCTCCATGGTCAAACTCCATAATCATGCGGTTCTAGTCTTTCTTGAGACTTGTATGGCTGACCACAAACATCTTACCAATGAGCTGCAGTTTAATGCCCAGTTCCAATCTCCTACCATTGACCAATTTGGTGGTATAGTGGTCATGTAGAAGGATGACCTCATCAAGCTTGAATAGGTGTCCACAACCCCTGAGGGTGTTCATGTCATGATAAGGGTACATTCCCATCCCAACTTCTTCCTTTTTAGTGCAATATATGCTAGCTATACCTTTAGTGATAGGATTAAACTCTGCGATCACTTGGTAGACATAGTATCTGTATCTAAGGGCCGTTGGCTAGTAGGGGGCGACTTCAAGGAAGTCCTAAAAGCCAGGAATAAGTTTGGTTAAAATAACATTAGTGCTAACAGAGCAAACCACTTTTGGAACTGTATCAATAAGTGTAATTTGATTGACCTAGGATTCAAAGGCCGTAAATACACTTGGAGTAACAAAAGATACTCTACCAGACATAGACTCATCTTGGAAATACTAGATAGATGCTTAGCCACTAGTGATTGGATTGAACTTCAGTGTCACTCATCTCCCCAGGAGTACTCTGACCACTTCCCTTTGCTACTCTCACTCTACAATGCACAAACCAGCCACAAGAGGCCTTTTAGATTTGAAAAAATGTGTTGTATCCACCCTGACCTACCTCTGATCATCTACCAAAGCTTCTCTATCAATGACACTCTGATCTAAGCTACCTCAAAATTCCAACACAATGCCCTGAAATGGAATAAAGGGGTCTTTGGGAACATATTTCATAAGGAAAAACACATAATTGTCAAGTTGACTGGCATCCAGAATCCCCTCAATTTCCCTTCAATAGATTCCTCCAAAACCTAGACACCCATCTCCAAAATGAGTACTCAAACATCCTCAGATGTATGGAGGACTTCTGGAAACTAAAAGCCAGAATTAACTAGCTTTGTGGTGGAGATGTTAATACTAGGTTCTTCCACACCTCCACCATGAACAGAAGGAGGAGGAATAAAATTTTATCCCTTAAAGATGAGGTGGTTAACCGGAAGGACATGTTCCAAGCTTATTTCAGAGGCATTTACACCACTGACCACACTCACACTGCTCTTCATGGCATCCAAACAATGCCTGGCTTCAACACCCTCTCTGATGAAGCATCTCTTAGCCTCATGGAGCAACTGAGACCAAGTGAGATTACTAATGTCCTCTACTCCTTCAAGGCATCTAAATCCCCTAGGCCTGATGGGCTACTCCCTATCTTCTAACAGAAGTACTTGCACCTTGTTTCTCACCATGTCACTGCCTTCTGCACCAATGTCTTCTCCACAAATGAAATGCCCTTTGAAGTGAACTCAACATATCTTTGTCTCATTCTTAAATGTGCCAATTCTACCATGCTTAGGAATTTCAGACATATAGGGCTTTGTAACACTATGTACAAGCTAGTTACCAAAATCCTTGTCAACAGGCTCAACCCTCACCTCAGCACCATCATTGGCCCCAGCCGGACAAGCTTCCTCTCTAACCGGAGAGCTTCTGATAATACCATCATTGTCCAAGAATATATCTCCCACTTTAACAATATGAAAGGGAAAGGCACTAATATGATCCTCAAAATTGATCTTGGAAAGGCTTTTGACATGTTAGAATTGTCTTTCATTAAGAACACCCTCATCTTCTATAATCTACCTAAATGCATGATCAAATTCATCATGTCCTACATCACTTCAGCCTTAATCTTCATTCTCTTAAATGGAAACATGGCAGAACCCTGTCACGCCCCAAAATCGAGGGACGAGATTGGCGCCTAACCAGGTGAACCCAGTCAAGCGGACCTGGATTTCCTTTGCTGCCCAACGTATTACCCCGTGTTCATAACATGCATTATTTCGTGTGAGTTAGCCGATTTTAGTTTCAAAGTATATTTTACAACATATCTCCATCTGTTTCCTCTTTTAGCATTTCAACGATTGATATCCAAACATACATAATACATTCATAACTTTCCAACATGATCCACGGTTCCGAGCACGTACTGTTACTACCCAAGAATACATATATACACCCACATCATGTCTACGGAGCCTCTACGAATACTAGAGATTTTACATAACTTGTCGGTAACAAGGCCCCGGCTATACCTTTACAACATAAGAAAAAGAGGGTGGTATAATCCACACACGGCCCCGAGGAGAAGAGGGGCTCACCACAACTGCTGAAGAGATGAAGAGGAGGTACCACTAACGGCGGGCTGAGCTACCTGCTATGGAACCACCTACATTCATATAAAAGATGTAGCGCCCCCGGCAAAAGGGACGTTAGTACTGTGGAATAGTACTAATATGTATGAACAAACTTTATCCCAAGTACAGTCAAACAATACACAGATAAGAGACAGTAATAGAACCAACAATCATTGCACATAGAAAGAAACAACCAAAATCAACAAGTTTCACAATTCCCCTTTTTTCCTTTACAACACCACCATAATCAAGAATTTCATCGATTTTCATTTCAATAGTGATAATGATCACATTCCACCCTTATTACTTCGGCCACCCTTATTCCCTCGGCCACCCTTATCACCACAACCCACACCTTATTACTTCGTGTTGCGGCGCACAACCCGATCCCACCTGACAAATCATATTTCATAACAACAATCCCAAATAATTATATCACAAGAATCCTCCTTTCAAGGAGCACAAGTTCACATCAACAATTCGTTTATTTGGGCCCAAGGCACCCTAATTTTCACCAAGTAATAATTCATGTACAAGGTATTGCCATAATCGTTCAACTTATTTACATCGTTTCATATCAATAACCTCAAACAATTACAAGATTTGCACATAATAAGGTAGGCACGTCAAATCACTCTTCACAACCTCATATAACACAGTGGAGTGGCAATCAACTAAGACAGTAAATTCACATATTTTCATACAATTACACATACCGTATGCTCGCCACAACAAGGGGATTCTACGAGGGCTAAAGTTAGCCATACATACCTCACAGAGCTTTTCCGTAAGTTTAGACAATACACCAACACCTCTAGCCATAATAATCTATAAGGAGATAGCGGAAATCAATTAATAATTAGGAAGATTACCCATGGTGTAACTCTCTTAGGAATTTCATCAAACACCTAACATGTGAAGTAGACTACGAGGTTTAGAAATGGTAATTCCTTCTTCCCTCAACAAATTTTAACATGAACTATCCAAATTAGTTCTTTAACATCACATACTACAACTTAGTCCCACATGCATGGCCTATTTCTAACCCCCACCACATATTTGAACCCTTAACCTCTTGCATGGAATTTTTGGAAGTAGGACTTACCCGGATGGAGGACAATCTATGATTATCTTTCTTGATTCTTGAAGACTTGAGCAAGATTTGGATGATTATGAAGTTAGGGCCCTTCTTTCTCTCTATATATGCTCTCATTTCTCTCTAAAATCAGTAGAAAATGACCCCAAATGAAGCCCTTAAACCTATTTATGAAAATGGGGTCGGGTTATAAAAATAGAAAAAATAAGTCTCCGGAACAGGGTCTGCGATCGCAGAATGGACCGCAAAACGAGAATGATGGCCGCAGAATGCATCGCGAAATATGTGCCCAAAACTGGGCTACACTGGCCCATTCTGCGACAGATCTGCGATCGCAGAGTCAACAATGCGACCAGAAATGCGATCGTAGATTTGACACAGGATCGCATTTTTCCAGCCTTTGGTAATTTGATCATAACTTTGCGTAGGAATATCCAAATGACGAACGGTTTGAAGCGTTGGAAACTAGACTCAAAGAAATTTCATTTGATAGGTTATTAATCACATAATACCTTATATATATATATNATACCTTTGGAATTTTAGCCTGTTATGAAATTTTCCCATTTGGCTTAGCCTTAGGCTTCCCCTTAGACCTCACATCACTTATTATATGACTCATACACTTATTCACAACATCTAATTCGTTTACATCATATTTAAAGCACATAAAATATTACAATTAGTCTACCTGGCACCCTGAATCCTATATTGCTTAGCAAACTTTTCCGGGGCCTTACAAACCCTTCCAACCTTCTACAGGTATTAGGCAGGGGGGCCCTCTATCCCCCTATATCTTTATAATGTGCATGGATGGTATCTCTAGAAAGATTGATTAGGAAGTGGACCTAACAAATTGGACACTTATATCCACTAGTAGAAATGGCCCTAGGATATGCCACTATTTGCCATAGCCAATAGAAAGAACTGTGAGTCCATCATCAAAACTTTAAACTCTTTCAAGTTGGTCTCTGGCGAGAAAGTCAACATGATTAAGTCCAAGGTGATTTATTCCAAGAACACAAAAAAGAGCATGGACTTATATACCAGCATCCTTGGCATCAAATCCTGTACCAACTTTGGCAAATATCTTGGATTCCATTTTTCATAAAAGACCCACCAATGGTGACTTCCAGTTCATCATAAACAACATGCACTCCAAACTGGCAGGTTGGAAAACTAGATTCCTAAACATGGAAGGGCGCAAAACACTAGCAAAGTTAGCATTGCAAGCATCCCCAGTCATGGCATGCAATACATCAAGCTACTCATATCCACTTGCAAAAAGATCAACAAAATCCAAAGAGACTTTGTCTGGGGTACCATAGCTGAGAAAAAAAAAGATGCATCTATTGAGCTGGGATGTCATAACTAAACCCAAGCCCCATACTGGACTGGGCCTCCGAAAAACTAAGCTGAAAAACAAGGCTTGCCACTCAGGCCTGGCCTGGAGGCTTTTTCATATGCCTGACTCCTTATGGGCCAAAACACTCATTGCCAAGTACTATATCCAGAGTAGAAATTGGAGGAAACCTGCTTCTAGAACCTGGAAATGCATCTTAGAGGGTTAGAAAAACTGCAACAAAGCCTCTAGGTGGGTTGTCAACAATGGTAACAGGGTGAGCTTCCTAACTGACTGTTGGATTCCTAATATAAGTCCTATTGACTCCATCATCAGTGTCCCCAAGATTATTGGGGAAGATAACATCAAAGTTTCCTCTATATACAACAATGGGAATTGGAACTTAAACTCTCTCTCCTTCCCCATCCCTGACCAACTGGTTTTCACCACCACCAACTTTATTCTCAGCCTGAACCCAGTGAAAGAAGACAAACTCATCTAAGGACCCACTAGCATGGACTTTTCTCATCCAAATCAGCTTACTCCACACTTAACCCCAGTGGAGTGCACACTCTGAGCATAGTCCATCTTACAACTGGATTTGAAAAACTAGAAACACCTAATAAGATAAGATTCTTCACTTGGCTTCTAGCACACAAGAGACTGCCCACCAATAACTATCTACACAACATTAGCTTCCAAGTCAATCCTAGTTGTCAAGTGTGCAATGGCACCGAGGAAACCATAGACCACATCTTTTTTATCTGTCCCATGCTAAATCTTTTTGGAACAACATCTACGGTAGTGATATAGACCAATCTATGCACATAGAATTCACTCTTTATTCTTGGAATACAACATGGAACAAGCTTAAGGATAAGCACTTTAATGACTTCATAAATTGGCATTTTCTTTTAAACTTCTATTCCAGGAACATTTGGCTTACAAGGAACAACAATTTATTCAACTAGAAGAAGGAACAAATCGAAATCAAAAATGCCATTGCATAGGTCATAGAATACCATTTACTAGCCAAGAACAAACCTCACAAGGAATGGCTCACCATCAGTGTTAAACGGGAACCTCCTGACACAGGCCACTTCAAACTTAACACTGATGGCTCCTATCTTGGTAACCCAGGAACATGAGGCATGGGGGGGGGGGGGGGTATTTAGGAATAGCTATGATGGCTGGGTTTTAGGCTATATGAAAGGCTTCTCAACCATAACAAACAATCTCGCAAAACTACTTGCACAGCTAGAAGGCCTAAAACTAGCAAAAGAGCACGATCTGACTCCCCTTGTGATCAATATTGACTCACAGGAGTTCATTAGAATGTTAAAACATAGTCATATTCTTACGACAACTTTGTTTGTGAATGCAGGTCCTTGATGACACAGTTGGGGAACCCAGCCATCAGCCATAGCTTCAGAGAGCAAACCGGGTGGTAGATCTACTAGCTAAGGAAGGAGCAAAGAAAAGGCTTTTTGACAAAACTAGGAATTTGGCAGTTCCACCTGTGTTTGCCAATGATGCACTATAGACAGACATCCTAGGAACTGCTTCAATAGGAAAATTTTGGTCTGTAATATAATTACTCCTATTTCAAACAATGTTGACCACCTGGGCAGCCTCTTTAACTCGCCACCTCTGTAATTATTATTTTGTTAATTAAGTATCCGGTTTATCCAAAAAAAACTTGAATGTGAATCATTCACATCGCAAGGGTTATTAAATTATTTAACGTTTTTCGTTCTATATGTTCAGAATCCTGTAGCAATATTGTATTTCTCATAAAATTACGTGAAGTATATAGAGCTCATAAAGATTTTCACTTTCAGTGTAAGTTAATCGATAATAGTAAGTTAATGATTATTTTTATTAAATTGTCAATTAATATTCCTTACAAAAATTTATCGTTCAAAATCTTGTAAGTGACATAATTATTTAAATACTTTTAAGGTCCCATGCATAAAACGTACGATCGCTTATACAACCACAACAGACCCTTAAACCCACTGGGACTGTCTTATATTCCACCCAGAAATTTACTTGTTGGTCTCATTTGTTTTCCTTTTCTCTCTCATATTCTATTCTCAATTTTATTTATGCGTAAAATGATTCATTTTTTATTAATTACAACAGCGTGGCCAAATGCACTTTGCCACGAGCCTTAACTTCCACAGAAGAGAAATATTAAACCAAAACCACGAACAAAAAAAACGAAGTTTGGTAAACAAAGGTTCCAAAGCATTTTAATGCAAATGACCAAAGGGGAAAGCCAATTCTGAAAAAAATTACAAGTTAAAACGCCGCATAAACTACGCAGTAAGCACTCATAGTAATTTCCTTTGTCCTCTCTGGAAGGTGCCAAAATTTCAAAGGAAAATGTTTGCCTAAAAAATATTTTCTTGAAATATATAATGGTGTTACATATTTTTTTGGCGTTTGGTTAGATAACAGTAAATATTTTTTTTAAAATATATAGTTTAGACAAACGCTATAAGAGACGAAATGGGTAAGGATGAGAACAAGGGTGGTAGATCGGGGTCTAGGGCCGGGATGGCGAGTATAGGGCCATAGAGGGTGTGGTTGATACAAGTGTGGAGGGGGTGGGGGTGGGAGGAGGTGAGCGAGGGGTGGGGGTTGGGTGGTACAGGGCGGAGAGGGGCGGAAGGTTAAAAAAGAGTTTTGAAAAATATTTTTCCTCCTTTTGACAGGGAAGTCATTTTTCTCCAATTGAAAAAATAAGAATTCATGAGACCAACCAGACATGAAAAAATTGAAAACCATACCAAACACACCCGTAGAATAAAAAACAAATGAAAGTATTATTTTCACAAGTTAAGGCATACTAGTCAAGGGATCTCTTATACAGCTGTTACAACAAAATCTCAATATTGTCAACAACGTATCCCATGTCGTATTGCTTAGCAATGAATCCAGGCATTTTATATTTGAACAATTCAACCAACTCCAATGTCAATGGATTTCCATAGCTACAGAGAACCCAGCAATCATTCAAAGCAACGAAAATGGGTGGAGAAACACTGCATTTCCAGTGACCACACACTACTTTTTTCCTAACCAAAAAAAGCCTGCCCCCACTAATCTTTAGGATACTGAAAATAAGTAACATCCGATTCAACACATATTAAATGATTCCATTCAAAAGGCAGAACTGAGCAACAACTCAGATTAAAAAATCGAAGAATTTAACAAGATGATGCTCTCTGACAGGACCAAGTTGAAGATCGTCAGGAACGAAAAATTGCAATAGCCACCTTCTTTTACAAACATTCTTCACCAATCAATTTATTGCTTTCTAGTTGATAGTGGCAGGTGATCTGCACTGAAGCCAAGCTGAAAAGGACATGGACTAGTTCAGTAGTTACATCTCATAATATCAGCACCCATTCACAAACCGAAGGAAACATAAATATATATTTCATTGAAACGGGTAAATGCATGGAGTAGTAAAAGTTGACGAAATGATTCTCCCGTGGACACCCCCAAAAAAAACACAAAAAATTAAAAAAGGAAGAAGAGAGAAAGGAGCAAATGTGATGAAACCGCCAACGGAGTGAAGTAAGCCAAAACCAATTAGACAATGAATATAATGGCCAGAAAAGATAAAGAGGTAAATCCACCAAATGAAAGCAGGAGAAAGTATAGGTCAAAGAGTTCCATCGAACAACTCAAAGCTGCACCGTATCTGAGAGGAAGAGGGGCATGATGTCCCCTCACCCCACTACCAAGTTAGTAACGACAGAACCAAACAAAACAACTAGACAGGTTAGAAAACTTAAGAAAGGGATCTACACCGAATGACTAGATCTAAATCAACACAACAAGGACCTCCCTTTTATCCGTTGGCACTGTCATTACACTTTTCAGTTTACCCCAAATTGAACAATGTGACCTGGGTAGACATTCAGAGCATTGCAGATGATATCATAGAAAATGTCACCAAATCCCCAAAATTATGACGCTCTCTGAAATATTTCCTTGATCTAGGCACAAAAATGCTAGGTAATTTAAACCTACACATTCCATCCATATAGCATTCATTTTATTTGCCCAGAGGCAAGTAAGACTTGTTTCTTCTCAAGATTGTCATTATTTAACGGAGTTAAAAAATCTAGGATAGGCTAATACTATATTCCAGTTGTACCTCAGAACATTATTGAGGCAACACAAGCAAAAAGGAAAGATATCGATGGGAAGGAGACCAGAAAAATTCAAATCCACAGAACACTAGCTATTCAAGTTACGAGCCAACTTGTAACAGAAGACTGCAGCTAAAGCTTGACTATCTCCATCTCAAGAGGCACCACACACGAATTTAGCATACACTTTTTACAATTATTAGGTTTCTTGCCAATCTAAATTCTACTAGCTATTCAAGAAATAAGCCAACTTAGAAGACTGAAGCCATGTTACAATGCAATCAGAATCGAGCTAAAGCTTCCATCTCTGTCTCAAGAGGCATCACACTAGAATTTAGCATACACGTGTGTTGAAAACTCATGAAACACCATCCTAGACTACAGCTCATGGCAGGGATTTGCTTTCAAGTTGTAATAATACATCAACTATGCTGGATCCATCAGGATACATGAAAGGGACATCACCAAAGGCAACAAGGCAGAGGATTACCATTTATGGTTTCAAGAACCGAGCGATCTTAGAAAGCACTGTTCTTAAACTTCGGATACCCGCTCCAGATCTTGAGCTTACCATCACCTGAAAGGAAAGCCAAAACAAAGTATTATTGTTTTCTAACCAAAAATGCACCAAAACTCAAATTAAAGCTAATAAATGTGCCCTTAGTACCACAGGTTGAACTACCGACTTGTATGTCTTGAGGCTCTGCAAGATAGTGCATGTACAAAATCAGTACTTACCCGATACAGGAAAAGGTTAGATAAAGAGGACACAAGATATTTCTAAGTTCACCTCTTCAATTTGCATGGCTCGTCGTGCCACATCTATTGGGAAAACCATGTCTGTCTTGGTTAAAATAATCTGGTATTTTGTTTGAGCTCTGAACATTAAGACAGAAAATTGAAAACTCAAGTCATCAGCAAGCTAACAATCACGCAAGCAAGAAGTTCATCATATCTGCAAACACATTATTTTTTCTTTTTGGTACAGGTTTCCCTTTCGTAAACACCGTCTCTACTCCTTCGGGGTAGGGGTAAGGTCTGCGTACACACTACCCTCCCCAGACCCCATTAGTGGGATTTTACTGGATTGTTGTTGTTGTTGTTGTTTCCCTTTTTCTTCCTTGTGGAAGGGAGTAAGACAGAAGAATTAATTAATTTATCTCGACAAATTTTAGTTTCTCTTGGAGCCGAATAAGTCAGATCAGATTACTGGCTTTCTTAGTTCATCATTTCTGAAGATTTTCATAGACATGGGCTGATGTAATGCACCATATAGGCTAGAATATACGCAACATTTTATCTAGCTAATTTCAACATTGGACAGATAACCTTTTTATCATTTTCATAGGTAGGACAGACAATTTATTTAAAAATATCCTTGTACCTCTCCATTAAATCAATGAGCTCATGATCCCTTGGTTTCATGCCCCACTTTGTATCAATCAGAAGGCAGACTCTCTTTAGACCAAGACGTGTAGAAACATACTCTTTCACCTGCAAATTGGAGCATTCAAAGAGGGTGCATTTTCAAAACTAATACAAAGAAACCTGAACCTTTTAGCAGTACCAACAAATCCAACAAGTAACACAAGTAAAGATCAGAAAAGGTCAAAGCTAATCGTGTACTCACAAGCTCCTCCCAAGCTTCTTTCACTTCTTCTTTTGCATAAGCAAAACCATATCCAGGCAAATCAACCAAGCACATTTTTGAACCAAGGTTGAAGAAATTAATAGTCTGCAAATGTGCATATTGTTATCTCGCATGTATAGTCTCTCAGGAAACAAACTTCAGTTTAGGAAGACAGTATCACCTGAGTCAGTCCAGGCTTATCTGATGTCCGTACAACACCCCATTGCCTGGTCAATGCATTTAGTAAAGATGACTTTCCCACGTTTGACCTTCCTGTTTCAAGGTAACCAAAATTATATAGGCGGCACCCAAATTTACGCTCACTTGAATTCTTTATGTTTCAGTTGTAATCAATTCACTCTAGCATGCCAAAGATTTGCATAGCCACCAGTCCAATGGAAAGAATGTGACATCAAAGGGGATAAGAGGAGAATCTAACATCAGAAAACTTGGACAGTAGAAATCAGTGTGCCTGGTCATTTCAATTACTGTTATGTTTCTTAAACCAACACATCAAGGTGCATCATTGTGGTAGCTTTACTTCAAGACTCCAAAATTTGTATTCTTTGACAGGTATCGTGTAGAACATACATTATTATTTATAAAGACATAACTTGTAAAATGGTATGACCATATAGTAACAGGCCCATAAATGCAGCTTACAAGAGGATGAAAAGTTAAGGTAAATAACATGTCAATAACAATAATAAAATTTATATTACATTGAACTTTCCGGAATTAACTTCTCTACCACAGTGAACGGATAAATTACTAATAAAATTATTTCTGAACTGATGGACTTCAATGTCAACCAATTATGTATAAAGACAAGAAGATAGTGTGTCATTTTTCACAAAACACAAATTCGTGTTAAAGCCATCAAAAAGAAGGAGAAAAGGAAAGTCAAGCATTCAAGCCAAGCATAAAGGAAAAGAAAATTCAAAACAAAAAGGGGACTGATCAGTAAACCTGCAAAAGCAATCTCTGGAAGATCTGCAGGGGGGAATGACGAGGAAACCTTAGCTGCAGCGAAAAATTCCAACTTATTCCTGAATACCTACAGAAACAGTAGCTATGAAAATAAGTGGAGTAGAATGAAAAGAGAACATCAGCATCATATGTGGCTTCATACTATGGTGAAACTTTGAGCTAAAGCCATGCCAAGGATTTGATATCATCTAAAATATACTATTAATTATTGTACCGGCTCTTCAATCCGCTCCCGTTCTGAGCTTGTTGAGAAAGGAATGTTATCTAAGGGAGCAGAGAGTTCAATGTTATAGCCTGCCCTCTTTAACTGAATATAGCGTCTACGACCCAACAACTGCAGTATAAATTCGAAGAATTAAGACTTTAGATAGAAATGATGAACACTGAGATGTCTGCACTAACAATATTGGCAATCAAACATGCAAATCCTGGAAAGAGTGATTACATTGTCTTCCACAAAAGAAAGGATAGATGGACTAGGGCGTATTGCACGAAACTGTGCATTCTTCGACAGTTCAACAACAGTTTTATCTTTTGCTGAATCTTCTTGCTTTTCCTTATTGTTATCTGAAAGTGACAAAATGAGTTCAGACCGAAAAAGCTTAATCTACTTTACTTGTAGATGAACATCAACTAGCACCACATGACATGAAACAGCTAGGATAACTAAACTAATAAACATGAGGCTTATTAGTGTCTCTATACTGGAGAAAGGAGTTAAAAACTAGTAGAGGAAGCTGTTTCTACTTTGAACCACTAGGCACTCCCGTTAAAAGGAAAAAAATAGTTTCAGTAAAGTTAATTTCTTTGGAACACAATTGCTCCGGGACAATAAAATAATAAAGCCTCTACCTCTTATCAAAAAACTTAGTCAAGAATCATAGCTCATGTTCTTACAGACCTACCGGTTTATTTGTTAAATAAAAGTACTCCATTTCAATTTATGCGTCTTAGTTTGACTATGCACGATGTTTAAAAATGTAAAGTATAACATACCAAAAACACCCTTTTGATCATGTGGTCTTATCATGCCATGTTATTCCTACAAGAGAGTGTCATTAAGGGTAAAATGGAAATGTTGTTAATAACTTGCTAAATATAGAAAGAGTGACATTAATTTTGGAATAGACCAAGCAGTGTTATCAAAGGCGAAAAGCGCAAAAAAGCTCTAAGGTCCGTTGGGGCTTTAAGTGCAAAGCGTAACTAAAGCGGGGGCTTAAATGAAAAAAGGCGCAACTGGAGAAAAAGTAAAAATATGTATATGTAGTCCAAGACTAACAATTATAGCATGAATAACAAATAATGGACAAAGAAATTGAAAAAAATTACGATAAAGTGAGATATCAATTGTTTAATGTCGCCTTTTCAGGATTATATTCATTGGCAAAGAAAAGTATGCCTTAGAGCCTTGATGCGACACTAAAGCGCCCACAAAGCGAGGCGAAGCGCTCAACGTGTTTAGAGCCTCGCTTCAGGGCTTAAGCGTGTTTTAAGCGCGCCTTTGACAACACTGAGACCAAGAAGGAAAGTAAGACATATGAATTAAAATGGAGTATGTTATTTAATTCTTGAACATCATTTTATACTATAAAGCTTTTTGTAAAAGAAATCATTTTATACTGTAAAGTCACGCATCAATAAAAAGGAAGATGTTTAAACTCAACCAAAGTGAGCTTACTCACATTTCCGGTCTAAGCCTGGATAAAGCATGAGGGTTGTGGTAGGTTGACAACTAGTGCAAAGCTAGTCAATTCGTGATGAACTATAATGGAGTAAGACGGGCTTAAATGGAACGATATGGAGAGTGAGAATTCATATAGTAGAAAGCAACGTGCTTAGGAATGACGCATAAGTAGTAGCAGTTCTTGTTGTTTAAATGGTTCTACCATACTTTTATTCATGTTAATCACTGACGAAAGCGCAACAGATTCTAGGTTGTCATGGCTGGTTTAGAATTAAAAAAATAGCACAAGCACGGTATTATCTTTCAAGCGAGTGAAGAAAGATTTTATTTGAATCTAAATCTACAAATTTCAACTTCAAAAGGCTCAAAAATTACACATTGTTATACTTTAAAATTTTGATACACTTGAAATTCTTTAACTTCAGCTATTCCTGCAAAGGAGCCAAATCAATGACATTGATAGGAGGAAACAACTGCAGTTTTTTCCCTTCCTAATGGAGGGCTCAGATGGCTGGATGTGTTGGCTGAAAGCTGAACAGAACATGATGCCGATAGGGGGAATAGTAGATATAATGCAGTGGAACTAGATGATTCAGAAACTGACCTTTACTAGGCAGTCCATCATCAAGCCTCTTGTTCGAGGTGTCATGAGGATCTATTCGAATGTCTCGCTTTTTCTTCTTTGGCCTTTGTTCATATACATCTGAATCCGCACCCAAGCTCTTCTTGTCTTGGACCTTCTTTCTCGAAAATTTACTAGGAGATTCAGCTTTTTGCTTGCTCCTATTCAGGTCCAATGCCTTTCTTTCTTTGGATTTCCTTTTACCATTTTCTTCTTCCCCATAGCCATCCACCTTAACATATTTCACCTCCCTTATCTCCTTCACCTTCCTAGAATTCCTCTCGTTCGCCAACTCACAATTGTTAGACCTTCTACCTTCACCATATAAAGTCTTCTTTTTAGATTCTCTTGAATCGAAGAACTTTTCTTGCCTCTCCAAATTCTTTTTACGTGTGCTCTGTTCTGACAACTTACTATTGTTAGACCTTCTAGCTTCACCATATAAGGTCTTATTTCTAAATTCTCTTGGATCAGAAAACTTGTCTTGTGTCTCCAGATCCAATTTTCGTGTTCTATATGATTTGAGTGAGGACCTTGTACGAGAACTTCCAGCACTGTCCTCTAAAGTTCCTTCCTTGTCCATATCTCGATGAGCATAAACTCTCTTCCTTTTCACACGGATTCCTTTCTTACTCGATACATTACCACCAGAAAGAGAAACCCCATAACTTTCAGTTCCCCTATTTTGTGCTCTTTTACTTCTTCGAACTCCTTTACCATTAGAATCTAGATTTATACCACTCTTTTTATCATCTTTGGATATAGCATTTGCAATTTTTAATTTCTTCCTAAGCTTTATGTTTCCTGAACCCGTTGGAGCAGGCATCTCAAAGAAATTTTCACTTCTAGGCCCTTATTCTGTAAGCAGCAAATGATTGGAATTAAAGCAAATAAATCAACTCCATAATAATGAAGCACAAGAGTATTATAATTATAATTAACAATAACAACAAATTCAACTCTATAATTATGTAGCACAAGAGTATTGAAATTAATATAGAGAAACTGCACTAATAAAGCCAATTACCAAATAAAATGGCACAGACACAAAACAGCCCCTGAACCCTATAACATTTGCACAATAAAGCTACTAATAGCAAAATGAAGAGGAAATGGTACGTAACCTTATTCTTGGTATATATGTTTTCCTCTCCTGTTTGTTAACAACTTGCACCTATGTAGCCGTTGCTTAATTTGCCGCCTTTTATTTGGTTTATATTGCTCAGCTTCTTTGCCCTACTCTTCTTTCTCAGGTCTGTTCTTGTTCTCTCTTTGTCTCCTCTATATATTTCTGGCGGACCGGGCTTTATTATATATTTGATCTTATTCGGGCTTTATTTTGTACATTACTAATCTGAAATTAAAAAATAGCCACAGTTTTAAAAGTAATCGAAAATTAGCTATTTTTCATATAACAATAAATTTGGACGAAAACACTTTTCAATCCGGAAAATATTTCAACATAATATAATGGAGTTTGAATTTTTTACATATGAATTTTCAGCATAATATGTTGGAGTTCCTACATAATATGCTGGAAGTTCATACATAGGTGCTCCATTCTCAAGTATATTATGCTGGAACTTTCCGTGTGCTGGAGTTCCAGCATAATATGCTGAAAATTCATACACAAGTGCATCAATCTCCAGTATAATATGCTGGAACTTTCCGTGTTGCAGCAAAATAGTGGCTATTTTTCAATGAGTTCCCAAACGCTTGCTATTTGTCAATTACTAATCCGAAAACTGGCTAGCCCGTACTATTTTCACACATTCGTATGGTTGATTATGGATGAGCCCTAGACTGAAGGTGTTGCTGATGGCAGGCTATAATCTCATGTTTTAGTCGATTATTACACTCTAATTTACTGCACTTTAATTGAGATGGAGCTTTAATCGCTAGTGTTTTGCACTAATTGTGCATTTTATGCCTTGTAGGAGTGATTCCGATCTGTGTAGATTTTATGGAAAGAATTCAATCTATTCTGGAGCTTTGGAGTCTGAGTAAAAGCCCAAGTAATTAAGTCGGGATCGTGTTTGGGTATCAACGCATGATAGTGTACTTTAAGAACGAAATGAAGAATTGAGTAGGCATATTGTGCATTGTTGTAACGACCTGACCGGTCATTTTGAGAATTTAAGCTTCGCTCGGTGGCATAAGGCCTTGAGCAGCTTCACATTATGTATATCGACCTGCGTGCATGGTTGGATTCAGTACAGGATGAATTCGGAGTCGAATTGGAAGAAGGATTCTTGTTTTGGAAACTTAAGCGGTGAAATTTGATCGGAATTTGACTTTTTAGTGTGAACGGCTCCGGAATAAGTTTTGGATGATGTCAACAGCCCGGTATGGTGATTTTGGACTTAGGCGCGCGTTCAGATTTGGATTTGGAGGTCCGTAGAGTAATTTGAGACAATTCAGCGAAAATTGGAAAAATTGAAGTTTGGAAAATGGAGAAATTTGACCCACAGTCGATGTTTGTGATATCGGGGTCGGAATGCAATTCCGTGAGTTGGAACAACTCCGTTATGTCATTTGGGACTTGTCTGCAAAATTTGGCTTTTTTCCGGGTTGGGTTGCTTGGTTTCGACACGAGTTTTCGAAGTTGGAAGATTTGGAAGTTCATAGTTCAATTCATGGCGCGGTTTGCATTTTTGGTGTTGTTTGATGTGATTTGAGGCCTCGAGTGAGTCCGTGTTAGGTTATGGAACTTGTTTGTTTGTTTAGACTGGGTCCCGGGGGCCTCGGGTGTGTTTCGGATGGGCTTCGGGACATTTTTCTCCTATTTTGAACTGTTGTTCTGTCTTCTGGTGTCTCTTTCTATGCGATCACATACGTACAGCCGCGATCGCGAAGGCTTATTGGTGGCTAACAATTTTCCTTCTTCACGTTCGCATACACCAGCCTGCGATCGCGTACGTATGTTTCTGCCTTCTCCGCGTTCGCGGTTCATCTCTTGCGTTTGCATAGCTCAGCTATATCAGATGGTGATTTGTTCCCTTCCTCTTCTACGATCGCATGCATCAGCTCGCGGTCGCGTAGTGCAACATTTGGTCGCAACATTTTTCCTTCTAGGTGATCACACTTCTATGCCCGTGATCGCGTAGTGCATTTTGGGTAGTGGCCATTTTCTTCTTCGCGATCGCATTACTTCTTCCGCGATCATGTTGTACAAATACCTAGGCGGACAAAAAAGATAAAGGTGTTAGGTTCCAAGATGCGGGCCCGGGGGTCGACTTTTGGGTCAATTTTTAGATTTTTATAAAAATCGAAACTTTATTATCCAGAATAGTTCCTTTTAAGTTTTATGTGTGCTTTGAAGTTGTTCTAGTTGGATTTGAGCCGTCCGGAGGCTTTTCACCCGAGAAGTCCGTTTTAGAGTACCGGGTTGTCGTCTTTGAGGTAAGTATCTTGCATAACCTTGTGTGGGAGAATTACCCCTTAGGATTTGAGTCTTCTATGTTAATTGTAGTCTGTGTACGCGAGGTGACAAGTGTGTGCTCGGACTTATTATAGAAGGTTGGCCTTTTAGGGTTCTTAGGTCCTTATATTCCTTGTGTATGAAGTTGTATTTGTTAAGACTGAGTTTCTAATTACTAGTTTCATCTCTACCTGCTTAAATTAGAATTATTTGCTATTAGATTCACTCTATTGCCTAATTGACTTAACTGAAGGTTTTACCTTTTCTGCCGTTATGTTATATTTTTCGTAAACTGCCTATTTAATTGAAATTAGTATTATCCCATCCTATAATTGTTTAGCCTTAATTGGAGTTACGATTATCTTTGATGCTTACCCTTATTTGAATTGTTGAATACCTCTCATAATTGCTCAACCTCATAAGGAGTTTAGATAACTTATATCTAGTCGACTTGTCGTTACTTGGAATTATTTGACTTGTGTTGGCTTCTTATTGTTGACTTGAATATTGTGGATTCGTTGCTACGTCTTGTTTTCCCTGGTTAAGTTGTTCTCTTTACACTTAGCATTCCTTGCCGTGATTATTCCTTGTGAACGAGTTCTACTGTTTCTTTGTGATTTGAAATTCTTGTATTGATTTACTCGCCATACTTTGTATTACTGTCATTGTTGCTTTGTACTTGTATTGGTGATGTACGAGTTTTCTGTCGCGCGATACTTGTTGTCTTTGTTGGTTGCGCTGCATATTTAAATTGGGACTACAGACGTATTTCGGGAGATCCCCCAGCACTGCATATTTATTTTGGGACTACGGACGTATTCCAGGAGATCCTTGTGTACTGCATAATAAATTCGGAACTACGGGACGGAATCCCGGTAGATTTCCCCGATTGATATATCTGTGTTCGGAGCTGTTAATCATCTATGCTTAGGTGTCACAGGATGACTTATACTCGAAGGATATTTACTTGAAAAGTATACATATTTGAAAAGCATTTATCTTGAAGGAACTATGTTTGAAAGACATTATTTGAAAAGTATATTTTAAAAAACATATTTGAAAAAGCTTTTATCCTGAAGAAACTATGTTTGAAAGATATTATTTGAAAGGTATATTTGAAAAGCATTCATTTTGAAAGAACTACGTTTGAATGATATCTATTTGAAAAGTTTACATCAGAAGGAAGTATATTTCAAAAGAATTTCCCATTTGGATTATATTTTTAAAGCTCCCAATACAAAACTTACGGGGTAAAGCTTACACTTGAAGATTTTGACCAATCTATTGGAGTTGTTGGCTAAGGCCCGATGTGGTAACTATTGCAGTGCTGAGTTATTACTTGTCCTTATTGTATTGTGATTCCGAACTTTGGATGTGTTTTCCGTCCACCCTTTTGTGTATTATTATGGTGTTTTGTTATTGTTTGTTTCTTTCCTTCCTTATTGTAGTTGTTATGTTGTTAGTCATATCGTGTAGACATTAGATAGATGTTATATTCCATTATTTCTATACTTATGCATGTTTAGTTTATTAGACCAGTGGGTGTCTTGACTAGTCCTCGTCACTACTTCACTGAGGTTAGTCTTGATACTTACTGGGCACCGTTGTGGTGTGCTCATACTATACTTCTGCACATTTTTGTGCAGATCCGGGTATTGATTGTTAGTAGTTGTGCAGATCATTGCCGAGGAGACTCAAGGTAAACCTGCTGCTATGTTCGCGGGCTTCGGAGTCACCTTACTACTTTTATTCAATTGTTCTTACTCATTTCCAAACAATTGTATCTATAAGTTTTAGTAAACTTTGTAGAGCTTATGACTTGTATTGCCGGTTTTGGAGGAATTGTAAATTCTGTAAAGATTTCTATATCGAGACTGTTAGTTTTCCTTTATTATTATTGTTGTTACTAAATAAATGATAGGCTTACCTAGTCCCTAAGACTAGGTGCCATCACGATACCCAACGGAGGGAAAATTGGATCGTGACAAGTTGGTATCAGAGCTCTAGGTTCTTAGGTGCTACGAGTCATAAAAGAGTTTAGTAGAGTCTTGCGAATCGGTACGAAGACGTCTGTACTTATCTTCGAGAGGCTACGGAACTATTAGGACAATTTCACTTCATTCATTCCTATCGTGCGAGTTCATTGATCTTGAAGTTGAAATTATCGTTCCATTCTCTCACTGATGGTGAGTACACGAGTTGCGGTTCCTGATGATGTTACCTCCCCCCCCCCCAGAACAGATGTCGCTAGGGTCAGAGGCAGAGGCCAACGAGGGGCACGTGCCACAACTAGGGCACCTACTAGATGCAGCAGTTGAGGAGACGCCAGTAGCTCTAGTTGGGGGCAGGTACCCGAGGCGCCTGCTGTTACCCTCGGACTTCAGGAGACTTTAGCACAGTCCCCGAGCATGTCGGTACATTGGCCCGGCGGGGTTGATTTCGGTTGCACCAGCTACTTCACAGACCGGGGGAGCAGCCTAGACTCTCGCTGCCCACACTCCAGAGCAGCGAGTTCACGTTGGTCAGGTTCCAGGTGTCATGGTAACACAACTTGTGGTTCTAGTTCGGCTCATGGTCAGGACAACAACATCCGAGGAAGGGCAGTTTAGATTTGCAAGGTTCAAGAGATATGACCCTCCTACATTCGGCGACTTGGCTTCAGAGAGTGCACAGGGTTTTCTGGGGGAGTTCCATAGCATCCTCCGCACTGTAGATATTTCTGAGACGAGTGGGGTTGCTTTTACTACGTTCCGGCTTAAGGGAGTGGCTTATCAGTGGAGGTAGGCATATGAGCTGGGTAGCCCGGTCGATGCAACTTCACTTACATGGGTTCAGTTTTCAGAGATGTTTTTGAGAGAGTTTGTACCTCATTCCCCTTGGGATGCATGGCGCGCGGAGTTTGAGCAGCTGCGTCAAGGAACTATGTCAATATTGAGTATGCCGTCAGATTTAGTGATTTGGCCAGACATGCACCTGCTCTGGTCTCTACGATTAGAGAGCGAGTCCGTAGATTCATTTGGGGGCTCAAACATGATATTCGGTTTAGCATGACTCGAGAGTTGGAGTCATATATTTCGCTTCAGTAGGTGGTAGGGATCGCTCTCCAGTTAGAGGGCATGTGGGACGGGGACCGGGAGGACAGACGAGATCAGGAGAGAGAGTACAGAGAGGCGAGGGGGCCTCGTAGACCGGAGAGATCTACTGGTCCTTATTTTGGAGGCAGGGTACGACATGGTAGAAGTTTTGTGAGTCAGCCAGTTCAGTTTGCACTTCCAATTTCGCACATGGTTTTAGGTACTCATGGGTCTCAGAGTACTCATACTGCACAGTTCCCATAGACACGTCAACAGAGATGTTGCTTTTAGTGTGGAGATATCATCCACATGGTGAGAGATTTTCCCAAGCTTCGGGCAAGTGTGTCACAGCGGGGTAGCGGGCACCCAAGAGGGGGAGGCCCGACCCGTTGATGTGTTTCGTATAGTAGGCTGGAGGCCGTTGTTCCATATGTTATCATACAGGCATGTTTTGATCAATTGCAGAGGGGCACCGTTTGTATTCTATTATAGTTCTACTGGTCGGGACGAGTTCCCTTATTTGTTGCTTCATTTATGAGTGAGTTTCAGGCTTTGCACTATATTTTCGTGTCTGCTCCTGTAGGGAGATTCTATGAGTGGTAGCATGTGTATATCGTTGTTTTATTCATAATTGAGAGTTATGAGACTAGGAGTAAGTCCTTGTTGTTCATTATGGCAGGTTTTGGTGTGATTTCCTGAGTGTTCTTGATTACAATTCGTGATTTGGTACCCTACAGGGTGAGAGTTCAGTGAGTATTGTGATTTATTGGAAGAGCGAAGTTAGTGGAAGATTTCTATTGGTATGATATATATTCAATATGTGATTTAGAGTTGAGGGCGAGACCCTCGTGATCTCTTGTTATTCGATATGTTTGAACCAAGATGAGTGCACCGGTGGAAGTTATATCAGGATGGGATCCTGGTGATTTGTTCATGCAATCGAGAAAAGCATAACTTACGATATTGTTGCTTTATATTTTGTTGGTTGAAGTCATTAATTCTTCTTAGTAATCGAAAGAGACTAGTTGAATTGTTGATTGAACCTAGTTAGGAGAAATATCGAGAGAGGTTCTCCTAAAGACCAATCCACTACGAATTCTTGCATATATTCACGTACTTAACATTGGTTCATCTTGTGAGGTTGAGACTTAATCGAGAGAGGATTTTTTTCTAAACAATTGAATTAATAACCAAGTGAATTCGAGAGACTCACTTGAACATTAGAAGTGAATTATCTAGAGTTAGATCACAAACATTTGTCTTGCGCCTATCCTATCAACTCTATCTTCTCCCAATTGATAACTTCCTTTGCTTAGTATTGTTATTAGTTGATAGTTTAGACTCTTAGTTAACTTTAGTTTAAATCACATAAATCTCCATTGTTGATCATCCTGGATAGCAACATAGCTACAAACTACGATAATACTATTTAACTCTAATCCTTGTGGATACAATATTTTAATTTACTATATTCGACTAGCGAGCATATTTTAGTGTGTGTTTCAAGCTCGTCAAATTTTGGGGCCGTTGTCGGGGATTGGAAATTAATAGTGTTTGAAATAGTTTGTAGTGTTAATTCAAAAAAACTTCTTTTCATTTTATTTTCTCTTTTTACGTTTGGGTGTTCTTTGATTGTGTGTAGGCAACATGTTAGATTGGTGCATGGCTCGATCTTCTGGTAAGGAATTACAACCATACGAACCAGAAATTGAGAAGCATCTATGTCAGTTGAGGAAGGAAAAAAATCTCCCTCAGAATACAGAGACGGGTGGACAATCCTCAACTAAAGAAAAGATAGCGGGAGATGATGAAAATGTTGATTTGGCTGCGAGAGAGGCAACCCAACTTAGAGACAAAGTTGCAAGAGATTCTGAAGAAGCAACACTTGGAGATGCATAATTTGCTTACACAGAGGAGAGGGCTCGAAGAATGGCTTAGAATCAGCCCGTAGGTGCAGACCAATTCGGAAACCTAGCTCCCAGCCAAGGGAGACCACTTAGTGATTATGCAAGACTGGTCTACAACCAAGTCTTATCTAGTGTGAGACCACCTCCAGTTGTAGCCAATAATTTCGAGTTAAAGCAAGGGTTGCTGCAAACACTCCAAAACAATTGTGTCTTTAGAGGAAAGATGAACAAAGATCCAAACAACCATCTGATGGACTTCGAGGAAATAATGAACACCTTCCAATATAATGGTGTGTCACAAGATGCAGTTTATCTAAGTGCATTCCCCTTTACTATCAAAGATGATGCAAAACATTGGCTTCAAAACTTGCCCCAGGGATCAATTAGAACATGGGAGGAGATGACCAGAAAATTTCTAGCTAAATATTTCTCCTCAGCTAAGACGGACAAGTTTAGAAGAGAAATCGATAACTTCTGCCAGAATGAGACAGAAACTGTGTTTGAAGCTTGGTAAAGGTTCAAGGAGATTGTGTGAAAGTGTCAACACAATGGAATTGAACTCTGGATGCAACTCTAGGACTTTTGGTATGGTTTGACACCGGTCTCACGCAGAACATTGAGCAATGCAGCTGGAGGCCCGTTGATGAAAAGGACTCTAAAGGAGATAGTCAATATTCTAGATGAGTTATCCGAAGATGCAAATCAGTGGCCCTATGAGATTGCTGAAAGAAGAAGATCGACTGGTGTTCACCAAGTTGATACTAATACATTTGTGTGTGTAACGACCCGATCTGTCGTTGTGAGAGTTATAGCCCCGTTTCCCCCATTTCTGTCTTTATGTGTTGTTCAGTTGTGTTGAGTTGTATCGAGTTGGTAGGTTTGGGTTCGGAATAGTTTTGGAATGAAATGGGCGCTTAGTATCTTATTTAGAAAGCTAAGTTAGAAAAGTCAATCGAAAGTTGACTTATGAGTAAACGAATTCGGATTGGGATTTTTATGATTCGGTTAGCTTCGTTGGGTGATTTTAGACTTATGAGTGTGTCTGGAATGTAATTTAGAGGTCTGTGGTAGAATTAAGTTTTTTTACGCCTAGGGCTAGTTTTTATTTATATAGAAAAACTTTTAAAAAAAACAAAGTATAGTTGTCTTACGAACAGTAATACTGTAAAACATGAAGTCTACATCTGCCCTATTATCAAATTTGGGTAAGTGAGCAAAATTGATATTACACACTGATCTAATAAGGTTAAGGAAATGTCTATACTAAAATCTAGCCTAATGCAAGTCAGCGATGATCGAGACCCTAATATTTGCACTGCCCAACTACACTTCTTGCATGCATAGCCAAAAGAGAAGGGTTATTTTGATTGCGCCAACAACCTACTTCAATAATAAAAAATAGAGCACCAGTGCTCCACGTAGAAAACTGGTGCTCAACCTTATTAATCCATAAATTGCTACCTCCAGTTGTACTCATTGCGTTCATGAGGTATCATGTCCCATTTCTTTCCATGTTCCATAAGCTTATCATCCCCTTTTGTTGCTCTATTGTCCAAAGTATCCATAGTCCAATGTACCAAGTTGGGGAGATAGTATAAAACAGTGTACTATCCATGTACTGTTTTTGCTCCCCATTTTGGATGTATTCCTTTGATTATTTCTTGTATACATTGCTTGAGGGTATTCCTAAGTGATGCTATGACATAGCCCCGTATGGGTATTAGCCCGTTTTGTTCCCATCTTATCCGTATGGGGCTGGCAAGTAGAACCTACTATGAATGAGGATGTTCCAGTGTTGTCTTTGCCTCATTTATCGTGTCTAGTCTCTTTGTCTTGTGTTGATTCCCTTGCATGTTGTGATAGTCCATACATTGTATAATATAGATGCACTGGAGCTTTGTTCCTTAAATGAGCCAATTTACCCATACTGAATCCCCAGTAATGTGTGACGATGTATGAACTATACTCATTCCATGGTTGCCTTCTCATGATTGTGCTTGTCATATTTCCTCCTTCAAGGGAATGAACACATGGTTCTAATACCACCCATAGAAGTCGTAATAAATGACAAGGCATGAGCACAATAACGTTCCCTGCAAAAAAGAACACAGAGTTAGTGAAAAAATGAACAACACCATCTCCTCCCCGTTGATTTGATAATATTGACAGTGCCCAATATTCAGCTCCTTCACCAATCCATTTGCCCCTATATTCTGCTCCCCACCTACTGCCTCGACACCTTTACTCTCAAAATGGACATTGGAGTTTATCTCCATTCACTAATATCCTGCCTTGTGAGTCCAAATGATGAAAGTATGGCATTCTATGAATCCTTGATCAAGAGCATAGTTTGCCAAATGGTCAGCCAGTTTATTCCCTTCTCGATATAAATGTGATATTTTCCCATTACACAAGAGCATTATCTTCCTTATTTCCTCCACTTCTTCCTCAATAACCCAAGGTGGCTTCCAAATCCCTTCAATCACATTTTTGAGAAGCATAGAATCTGTTTGGATCCATATATTAGATATGTCATTACCAAGGCAGTGTTTCAACGCTTCCAAAATAGCCATAGCTTCTGCCTTGGTATTGGTCACCTCCTGAATTTCTTTCCCCAGTGCATACACCAAATCTCCATACTCATCCCTTATACAAACCCCAATTGAACTCCTTCCTGGATTACCTGTAGAACCTTACTAACCTTCAACATAGGAGTATAGTTTTCCATCCTTCTCAAAATATCAGGCCACCTATATGGAACATTGATGATGCTTGGTTTCCTGACCTTAATGAGAGATTGTATTGTGGTGCAAATCTGAAAAACCACACGATTGGTAGATACAACCTCCCATTGTTTGTAGCTATTTCTCCTCTTCCATAACTCCCATAGAATAACACTAGGCAATACTTGAAATATGGGCTTGAGTCTAGGGATTGCCTCAATAGTCCAGCACTTGACAATATCTTGGTGTAAACTCAATCCTTCAATGTTCGGTCCTGCACGAGAGAAAAAATATTTCCAGACTCTTGATGCCGTAAATGAATTAAAGAATACATGAGCTATTATTTCTTCCCTTGGATTAACACAACACCAACATTTGGAAGGCATGATGTACCCCATCCTCCTTAGAGTATCATCTAGGGGCAGTTTTCCTTTCCATAGCCTCCACATGAAAAATGATATCTTGAAAGGCAAACCTCTAATCCACATGTTAGAGTATGTTATGGCTGGGTCCCTTCTCCTACGTAAATACTCCCACGCCGACTTCACTGTGAACGACCCCTTATTTTCTACTGTCCACACTGGTTTGTCCAGTTCACTGGGCATTGATGGGCATGGTACGTTTTGAATAATATGATCAGCCAATTCCTCTGTTAACACTTCCCTAATCTTCTCATCATCCCACATCCCATCTATCAAAACATCATATACATTGTTTATTGTTTCATCAACTGGAAAGTTCTGAGGAATGACAAAGTAAAGAGCTCCCAAACCTGTCCAATTATCAAACCAAAAACGGGATGATCCCATTTTTGGTTTCCATACTATTAAATGTTCGACAAGGTCCCTACACTCCAACATTTTCCTCCAAACATGTGAACCACATTTCCATGATACTATAATGGTATATAACTTCTTGCAATACTTTTGGCTCATAAAAGAACTCCATAAGGATGGCTTGGTTCTAAAATTCCACCATAGTTTACAAAATAGGGCCTTAGACATGTCATGTAACGATCGAAATCCTACACCCCCTTCTTCACAAGGCAGGCATAGATTGTCCCAAGATGCCCAATGTCTAGCCTTTCCATCAATGGAATTACTCCAAAAGAACCTAGCAAAGATCTTGTGAATTTTGTTGAGCACATTGGCAGGTGGATTTACGACAGAAAGCAAATGCATTGGCATGCTTTGTAGAACACTGGTGATCAAAACTGCCCTTCCCCCAATAGACAATAGTTTCCCTTTCCACTCTTGCAACTTGTTAATAACCTTGGTGATTAAACCCTCATAGTAATCCATCATTCTCCTTGCATAAAATATAGGACATCCAAGGTATGTGAATGGGAAATCTTGCCTCCCAATCCCAGTTATTCTCTCAATCTTCGCCACAACTTTATCACATGTTGAATGGTGTACATACACGACTGACTTGTCTTTGTTGATCAATTGTCCAGAAGCAACTTCATAAGCATTCAAAATCTCCATAATTAATTTCAATGATGTTGTATGTGAAGAGGAGAATATGATGGTGTCATCTGCATATGCTAAATGGTTGATCTTAGGACTCCACTTTGGCATTCCAAAATCACGAAACTTCTTATTCAAATGGAGTGAATTCAACCCTCTAGATAATGCTTCTGCTGCCAATATGAACAAAGTAGGTGACAATGGATCACCTTGTTTCACACATCTAGATGATTTGGAAAAACCATGTGGTTGTCCATTAACAAGGACCGAATACCAATTATTAGATACAACTCCATAGATCAACCCAATAAATCTTTTCGAAAATCCCAACTTTCTCAAGATTTTAGTGAGAAACAACCAAGATAACATGTCATATGCCTTCATCATGTCAAGTTTAATCACCACATTAGGGCCTGCTTTTTTCCTTAATCTAATATCAATAACAATTTCTTGAGTGAGCAATAAATTTTCTACTATACTTCTCCCCTTTACAAACCCCGCTTGCTCATCTGATATTAGATTAGGAAGCATATCAACCAGCCTCTCATGAATTACCCTTGATATGATTTTGTTTGAGAAATTGCTCAAACTAATCGGCCTCAAATCTGAGAAAGTCTTCACTTCTTTCTTATTTAGTAAAAGTACTAAATTTGTATGAGTTACAAATTTAGGTAGCTCATGACCACAAAAGAAAGCCTTCACCATGTCAACTATATCTCCACCTATTATATTCCAGCATGCATGATAGAAGTTGCCATTGAACCCATTCGGTCCACCTGCACTATCACCATTCAAACCAAGCACTACTTTTTTTTACCTCCTTCACGGATGGTATTCTATTAAGCTCCATATTTTGCTCCTCATTCATTATCTTAGGGACAAAATCCAGTATTCTAAAGTCTGTAGGAATACTGTATTCATGAAAATGTTGCTCGAAAAAATGGACTGCCTCGTTAGCCATGTCTTCATGCTCTTCTAACCAGTTTCCATGGCTGTCTTGAATTCTTTTTAGTTGTAGTATCCTTCTTCTACCATTAACATGAGCATGAAACATCTTCGTATTTCTGTCTCCATCTTTGAACCAAACCATGCCAGCTTTTTGTTTCCAGAATTCTTCTTCAATTGCCCATATACGAATCAATTCTGCCTACATTTTTGAAGCCTCTCACGATTTTGCACTGTTGGATTCAGTTCAAATTGAGTCTCATGAACTTTAACAACCTCCTCTAAGCTGGCCAGTTTCTGAAAAATGTCTCAAAAAATTCCTTACTCCATAAGGTTAAGGCTTTTTTCAATTTCTTCATCTTGTAATTAAACAAAATGAATGGACTAGCCTGAAAATCTGCCTGCCAGTTTTCCTTCACCACCTCCATGAATGATTCATTTTTTTAGCCAGAAGTTCAAAAATCTAAAAGTCTCTATGATTGGAAACTTGCTAGGGTTACAACATAGATGTATTGGACAGTGATCCGATCCAATTTTTGGCAAATGATTAATCTCCAAACCAGGCCAAAATTGTTGAAGCTCCATGTTACCTAAACATCTATCAAGACGTTTGAATATGCAATCTTCCTCATCCCTTCAATTCCACCATGTATATATGCTGCCCTTAAAGCCAAGATCAAATAAATTGCATGTGTTAACACAATGCCTAAAATCATCAACTTCATTAATATGAACTGGAAGTCCACCAAACTTCTCTTCTTCATCCCAGATCACATTAAAATCTCCTCCAACAAGCCATGGCAAAGACATATTACTGAATAATGCATGAAGAGAGTCCCATAGCTCAATTCGCTCTATTGCATCACATTTGGCATTCACCAAAGTAATTATAAACTCTGATAATCCGTGTCAGTGAGTTTGATAGTAAGTTGTTGCTCCATGTTAAATACAATTTCAAAATCATGCCTCACATCAATGAAGGTCTAGATCTTATTAGACACATTAGCCACTACGTGTTCAAACCCCAATCTCCTTCTATATCGATCCAGTTTCTTTAATTGTTGCTTTGGCTTCATCAAAGCAATAAAGTGGAATTGATACTACCTGTCCATTGTGATGACCCTTTCAAAAGCCTACATCGTATTAACTGATCTAATATTCCAAATCAGAGCATTCATCATTGATTATTCGATTTGGATATGGTTCTCCTTGTTTGAACTCCAGGAATTTGCACCCCAGAATTATCCTTTGTTTGCCTCCTTTTACCTCTGCCTGCTGACTTCCCTTTTCTATTTGCCTTGGTGAGATGTCTCCTTGCCTAGCTACATTCAAGAAGTTTTGAGTTGTTGACTCAGCATCCATATCCTTCCCCATTGGTTCTTTATGTTTCTCCTCATCTCCTTCATGGTCTTTTGTAGTTAGCTGATTATTGGTATGTTTTGGGACAATGTGTTTTGTGGAATTATCTTTCTGACCTCCAGGAATAGTAATTGGATTTTTAGGACTTGCCACAGCTCCAATTTTCTCCCTTGTATCTACTGCACTAACTCCTGGAGATATATTTTTTAGTTTCTGTTGCACTTCCTCATCCAGCTTCTTCATTACATCTAGAGTATCTCCCGGGTCTAGTACTGGAACTGATGGGATTTTGGGTATATGTTTAGGATGATTTTCTGGTTTAAGTTTTTTTGAAGATTTAGGGTTAGGGTTAGGGTTATGGTTTGGCGTATAATCATGATTGGGGGTACTGTTTTGTTGGTCTTTAGAGGGATTGTGAGGTTTATCAGCTAACTGCTTCACATTGTTGTCTCCATTAACATCTTGCCCATCAATTCTTGCACTTTTTCCATTCACACTTTTCTCAACCACCTCCAGATCATCTTCTTATACCTCTTCTACATCTTCATGCTCTTCAAGAAATTCCCCTTCATCATAATCCTCTTCTATTTGATCAGCCCATAGCCTACCTCCTACAAAACTCACAAACTTGTTTACATCTCCTTATTTCGGTAGAACTTTATTATCCAAAGATTGAGCCACAACTTCCTAACCATCCTGATTAATAGTAATATTATGGTGGGCAAAAGTTCTATTGGCCCACTGTGATGTTGTCTCATAATCCTACTTCCTTTAGGAGTATCACTGGTACCTTCTTTGGCTGTATCAATCCTAGGATCATTAGGATTAAATGGTGCTGCTACTACATTTAATTTACCCGTACTTCTAGGACTAGGTATAGGACTTCTCCTTACATTCTCCTGTTCCGCGATTGCTAGCTGCTTCTCCTTATCACCTCCACGATCAAATTGCCTTGCATCATTCTTGACTCCAATAGAATTAGGACTATCCCTTTGTCTTTGATCAACCAGAGGTAGCTGTTTATTTGCTTCATTCTCTCCAGACTTCTCCATCAATGCGTCAAATTGATTATTAGTTTGTACAGCTTCAATTGGAATAATTTCTTTTTCAGTATTGACATTACTTTGATCCACCTTATTCCTAATTTTCTTGACTCTATTATCACGCACCTCCTTCCATTGCTCCCCTACGTTACCAACAACTCTCCCACTAGATAAAATCATAATGGTACGATTGCCAGTATTCAATGTCTTTTGCCCAGTTTGCCCCACCAAAGCTCCATTGTGGTCCACCAGTGCTCCAGTTTGTGATTCATCAATTTGTTTGCCAATCTCAGTTGTCTCACGTAATTCTGGATGAGTCTTCCAACATTCAAAATCATCATGCCCTTGTAATTTGCAAGACTTGCAATACTTGGGTAGATAATCATAATTAATCTTCACCCATTTAGTATGTACTTCCCCAGTAGTTTCATTCTCAATATCCATACGTACTTTCTTTGGAAGATCACGTAGAAGATCAACAAGAACCTTAACCCTTGCACAACTAGGACGAGTCTTATTAATGGTATCCATGTCTAAGTGTAATGTCTTTCCCACCGCTGAAGCTAAAGAAAATAAGCATTCTTTAACAAAGAATGTAGGAAGAAGGTTTGGGAAAGATATCCATGCCATTACCTTAGGAGTTTCCTCTCCAACCTTGAATTTAGCATCATACAACAATTTTATTTAATTGATATTCACCTCCATATTTGTCTTTCACATAATAAACATTTTTCGACGTAAAATTTATATAATCTTGCCACAGTGTTAACCTAATTAAAACATGCAAATCTTGAAGATAACCAATATTACAGTCGCCTTTGATTCCACACTATGTAGGAATAATTTTACGTAACTCAGTAAGTTCAGGCCATCCATATGAGAATTTACAAACAACAACATATTGAAGACCTTTAATATTCATACATTCAACCTCCGCTTCTGTAAACTTCACCATGGGTTCACCATTAACAACTGTTGCACGTCTAGCAATAACTGGATCAATCTCCACGTTAGAACTAGAGTTTGCCATGGTAGTAGCATTAAGCGTAGCAGGTTTTAAAAATTGAGAGTAATCCAGTGATGTTTTTATTTTGTTTGAGGGGTTGGTGGCGATGTGGGGTGGTTGGGGAGGCAGCCCAGCCAATGGAGGGGGCTGGCCACCGGCCATATTGGCCATGGCAGTGCTCGAAAGAGCTTTGCAGGCAGTCGTTTTCGCCTGTCGTCAGAGCCATAGGTCAGCCCTAAGTATGGAGTAGTTTACTTTTATTCAGTTTAAATTGGTAGAATTAGGCTTGAATTGGCGAAAGTTAGAAAATTGGCGATTTTGGTCGGCAGTGTAAAATTAGGTATCGGGGTTGGAATGGAATTTCGGAAGTTGGAATGGGTTCGTAGAGTAATTTGTAATGTGTGTGAACAATTTGAGGTTATTCGGACGTGGTTTTATAGGTTTCAGCGTCGTTGGCAGTTTTGGAAGTTTAGAAGTTCTTAGGCTTAAATTCGAGGTCGATTTGGTGTTTTGGTGTTGTTTTTGGTTCTAAGTTCGGGTAGTGATATATGACTATTTGGAATTATTGGTTGAGGTCCCATGGGACTCGTATGAGTTTCGGATAGGTTTGGGTTGTGTTGCGCTCGTTTTTCTTATGATTCGACGTCGTTTCTTCAGGCATAAATGATATCATATTGAACAAATGAGCTCCAATTTCTTTTTTGATTGAAGCATTAGATCTGTATTGTAATTACGGACCCATATAAAAAAATCGTAGAATTTGTACATCATATAAGGATTTTATGATCATTTTACTAAGAATTAGGTTGCTAGATTTTTTTAGATTAATTACAAAATTACCACTGACAACGTATTTAAAAATCTACACTATTTGCAAATATTGAAACCAACATATCTCATTCATTATAAGGTCAAATTGAGTGATTCAAAAGCCTAACTTTACTAGAATTTCATAAGGAATCCATTGGAGGCATAAAAAGTAAGTTTCGGAATCGTTTGGCATGAGAAACAAGGAAGAATAGCTGGAAGAAAAATATATAAAACAAAGATTTGTTCATTTGGTCATATGTTGAGTTAGGGAGCTCGGATTTGAGCGATTTTGGAGGCGATTTTCACCGTGAACTAAGGTAACGAAATTATTAAGGGTTTAGGGTAAAATTGAGGGAGTTAGGGCTTGAGTTTGGAGAGTTTCAAGTAAGGGTGTTTATCGGGCGGGCTGGGACGGGTTGGACACAAAAAGTGTCAGCCCGTTCAGTTTCGGGGCGGGCTGGTCGCGGGCAGGGGTTAACGGGTTGGTGGCGGGCTGGGATTTTTTGGGTTCTATAGGGCCCGTACGGGTTCGGGCTTAATATTTTTTTTAAATTAAGTTATATTTTTCTATAGAGTACATATTTTTTATTTAAAAATAATAATAATAATAATCGGGTTAACGGGCTGAACCGGGTTGTAGCCCGTTAAGAACCTGTTAAGGGCTTAACGGGTTGTAGCGGGTTCGGGTACCCGTTAAAAAAAAACTTTACGTTAATAGCCCTCCCCGCGCCCAACCCGTCCTAACCTGCCCTAGTCGCTACAATAACGGGCTGGACCGGGCTGACCCGGGTTGAACCAGGTTGTTAGCGGGTCAGCCCGACCCGATTAACACCTATAGTTTCAAGTGAGGATTTGAGGGACCAAACGGAGTCCGATTTTGATGAATTTTATATGGTTAAACTCGGGAGAGGACGAGGGTTTTGATTCTTTAATTGTTTACTGATTTCGAGGCGTGAGCCCAGGGTCCGAGTTTTGGCCGATTTCAGATTCTTTGCATATTTATGTAGTTTTTCTGTTGGAATTCGATTTTTTAGCCGATGTTGATAGTATTATTCTGATTATGGTTAGATTCGGAGCTTTCAGATATCGAGTCTAGAGACGAGGGCATCCGGAGTAGGATTTTACGCTGCTAAGGTAAGTATCTTGCCTAACCTTGAGTGGGGGGATTACCCCTTAAGCATCGAGTCTTATATGGAAATTGTTTGAATGAAAATCATGTACACGAGGTGACGAGTACATACTTGATTTATATGTGCAAATTATGTCGAATAAAGTTCATAGACACCCTTACAAATTAAAGTGAAATAAATTGTTGGAACTCAATAAACCATCGATTTGTCATGCCTCATTCGAGTTTGTATTTATATGATAATTTGGTGTAAATTTCCATTTGGATTTTTATGCGAATTTCGTGTATTTGTGGATTCGATATTTCTTGGAAATAGTTATATTATGGAATTTCCATCTACAAATATTTAAGTAAGTTTAATTGAGGTATTAATATATTTATCAAAAATTTGGATTAAAGAAGGTGTCGTCTTATGCTGAGTTAATTTTTCATCTTTGTTGTTGTTAACGAGGTTTTATGTACTCTGTGTGGAGCCTTGGGCTATTTGCTGTGAAATTAATTGATTTCGTTGTATATTTATGTCACGATCCAAAACCTATGGGTTGTGATGGCACCGGACACCACTGTCAGGCAAGCCAACCCCTTAATCAGTTGAAATACCTTCCTGTTTAACAATTTCGAAATCGTTGCCTTTATGGAATTTCATAATCAAATAAATAATTTTTCTTGTAAATTAAACACGCCAGGGATTCCATTTAATTTAATAAAACAATACTCAACACATCCCCAGAACCCGGTGACACAAGTACATGAGCAATTTCTAAGAATATATACAATTATACAACGCTTGTCTGAAAAATAAATTGGACAAAGGCAATAAATATAAAATGTAAGTACACAGAAGGGAGACTCCGGCAGCTGTGGAACGCCTCTGGATGAATGCAACCCGTATAAGTCTCCAAATCAATCATTGTACTATAAAGGTACCTGTGCAACAAAATTCACATAAAGTGTAGTATGAGTACATATACATATATGTACCCAGTGAGTATCCCGTCTAACCTCGAAGAAGTAGTGACGAGAGGTCGACTCGATACTCACTAAGGTCCAACAGTGATAATAATAGGCAGGATATAAGGAAAACAGTAGGCATGTAAGACAAATAAACATCGAAATGCATCAATATGAGGTATCCAAATAACGGTGGAAATCAAGCAAGTCCTGTATCCGCCGTGGCGTACGGCCCGATCCCATAGTGTAATCACTCTTATCACTCCGCCGTGGCGTACGACCCAATACCATAGTGTAATCACTCTCATCACTCCGCCGTGGCATACGGCCCGATCCCATAATGAAATCACTCTCATCACTCCGCCGTGGCGTACGACCCGATCCCATAATGAAATCACTCTCATCACTTCGCCGTGGCGTACGTCCGGATCCCATAATGAAATCACTCACATCACTCCGCCGTGGCGTACGACCCGATCCCATAATGAAATCACTCTCATCACTCCGTCGTGGCGTACGGCCCAATCCCATAATGAAATCACTCTCATCACTCCACTGTGGCGTACAACCCGATCCCATAATGAAATCACTCTCATCACTCCGCCGTGGCGTACGGACCGATCCCATAATGAAAAACAAGAACAATGGAAACGAGTCAAGTATCACTATCCTTTATATGA
>ML279609.1:0-19685 GCA_005239495.1 Nicotiana undulata
CTACAACTACTATATCAAAATATTAAGAGAGACAATAAAAATATGAGAGAATTACCTGCTCCCATTGCAAGCTAAACATTCGCAAAGCAACTCACTCATTTGGTATTTGACCCGTCACTACCCAATTCAAAATTCGTGGAAGTTTATTTCCAATATGATCAGCAAAGTGACCATCCAAATTTGGGCAGTATTCATACAACCAAATCTGTAAAGCCAACGAGAAGCCACCGAGTCGATAAAAGGAAGGCTTATCTTGAAACTTGTTGGAAGATGAGTCGATTGTAGCCTTATAAACATCTATACCCCAGGGATAATTATTAAAATCACCGCACTCAACCAAGTCAACGTAAGACCTTGACATAACCTTTGTTTTGAGTTGAGAAAGTAAGAAGGTGTTAACAAAATAAAGAACTGCTATCTTCATCGCATCATCATCTGTTTTCCATTTCTTCTTAGTAAAACAGTCTACTAGTTGGGGCAATGTCACAGATGCAATCCTAAAATATTTTGAAATCAACCTATTCTCTTTTACTTGTATCACCCTTACATTTTAGCCCAGTAACGAGTGCAAACTCACCCAACCCAAAGCGCAACCTAGAATCATTCACTACAAAGCGCATCTCATTTTTCACCTCATGATATACTTCTCTAATAAGTAAATGGTGCATCACCCGAATCTGCACAATAACTGGTGGCATATCCAAAAAATATCCAAAGCATGTTTTCTTAAATATCTCAAGTTGTTTCTTTGATAAATTCTCTTTCAACTGACGAATAACATAGCAGTTGGTATCCCAATCAACCTTTGGTTTATAATCTACGTCCATACGCACAAGAAAATCCCAACACTGCATAACNAACATGGTATATAGTTCTACTGGCTAATTCCTGACAACTAGTTTAAAGCTCCTCTATAAAGTAACCATTTCTTTTTCTTTGTTCAAATTGAATCCGATACTAAAAATCTAAGTAAGTATAACATCAAAACATAATTACCAGATATGAAAGCAAACTTTCTTCTTTGAGAAGGCATATGACAATTACAGTAACAGAAACTAGGCGTGGATTCCAAAATAATTCACACCCACGACCTCCGACCCTATCGAACATCAAAAGATGAAGCTCCCAACACCCTAAAAATATTCTAACACTCAAATTACACAACAATCAGTAAAGGTCATGATCCTAGAGCTTCGCCCAACAACAATAATACACTAATTCCAGCAGGATATTCCGAAGGAAACCATCATATACAAGCAAAAACAACAACAAAATCCTGTATATTCTTTTTCTTTATCAAATAAAATCAGACTTAGAATTTAACAAGGAAGCGTATCATAAAAAAAGTAATCACATATATAAGAAAGCAAAGTATTCCCAGAACAACAACCACAACCATAGGAGCAGTAACTTGACTATAGCAAAGAAACATATAATAACGATTACAACAGCATAAACTAAAAAGTGGAGTTCGAATATATTTATTATTCATGCCAACCCTCAAAGACTATAATTATTATCTCACTTCTTGAGACTCAAAAATCTTATTCAATAATGCACTTAAAACCAATTTTTAAAAATTACCTTCTTGGGTGCGACACCATCTTTTTTCTTCTTTAATTGAGAATCATCGCTACAATCAACATCTACTAGTTTAGTTTCTGTTTCAGGCACGGATTCACGTCGGCTTCCCCCTAACTCAGAATCCTCAACAACTTTACCTTTTCCCTTATCATTCACATCAACACCTACTTTGACTGATTCGAAATTTGTGTTGGGTAATGACTGGTAGGGAGTTCCATCTCCTGACGAAGCATCAATATTGTTGCCTTTTTCACCCACTAATTCTACATTTTCAGTTGTTTTTTGAACAGGACTACTGCTAGGTTTAGGACTAAACACAGACGGAGAATCAGAAAATAATGAAAAACTAGGACCCGACATTATAGAGGCAACGAATTTAGCAGCTACTTGGGTTGAAGAATGGTGTTGTTCACGTTTCCACCATCTATGGGCACGATGTTTCTTCTCCATAGTGAAAACAACAACACAGAGTCATTGATTCACAAAAATACAAAGAAAAACACAAATATTCTATGATTTTGAAAATCCACTTTTACTATCATATGATTTTGAAAACCCTTACTGTCACAAGCAAAAATTTCGCCCAAAAATTACTGTTAGACGAAGAGATAGAACGGAATCTGAAGTTTAATTTGAAATCTGGAAAGTTAGTATAGTTTGAGTATGGAGGTTTCTAAACAGAATTGCATGACACAGATGGAGACGTTAAAGCAATGGAAATAAGCTTAATAAATGGGTCGGGTAAATAATTTGGGCTGAATGGGTAGGAAAAGTAATTAATTTGGGCATGGGCATTAAAGGGTAATTAGTTTGGGTTTAATGGGTATTAAGTGAGATTTTCTCTTTTTTAAACACATTATGCTTTTTTGCGTTTTTCCATCTCAAATTGGTACTATATTTATTATGAAATATTATAACTATAGTAGTAGATGTCTGTAACTCCTAAAAAAGTTACTCCTATTATTCTTCTTTATTAACCTTTCACTATTTTTTACCATTATGATGTAATTCTCACACCTCCATAACTTCATGATTTTTCCCATGTTCTGAATAGTTAATGACATCCCTTTGTATTACTTAAATATCATCCTATAAATAGAGGGTTCGGACATCACAGTTATACACTTGAACATTTGATGAAATAAGACAGTATGAAAGATCTTTTAGATGCATATATTCCCCCGGGGGGCGATTGGGGCGTGGACATAAGGGTCTTTATGACACAATCAATAATTCGCTTCATTTTCAATTTTCCCGGTGCAGAATATAGGGCATTTGAATAGAATCCCTGCCTTTGATTACCCAGATGGGATTGCAACTATGTCATATAAAGAAGAATCCCCGAAAACTGGGATTGTAGTTCAATTGGTCAGAGCACCGCCCTGTCAAGGCGGAAGCTGCGGGTTCGAGCCCCGTCAGTCCCGATGGATCCAATAAATATATCAATAAATCTCTCCCTTTTTATGAATTTTATTAAGGGGACCGAGAGCAAAATTTCATTGTCAAAGCAACCGCCCGTAGGGGGTTTACTACACAAGGCCCCTGCAGAGGGAAGGCTTTATCCTAGCGAATAGAAGATACTCAGCTCCGCACAACATAGGGATTAGCCTCACAACTTCTTTTCTTCTCAAGCACTTGCTATTTCATCTTCTCTTAGATAGGCTATCTTCCGATTCAATGCCATAAAAATGTACTTAGCATGCCTACTTTTCCTTATTAGTTCAAATAGCCCTAGCTAGATTCTCAAGCTCTGATAAACCCGCAACAAGTACAGCCTTTATTTTATGTCATGCCGAAAGGACTAAATTCTTGGAGAAAAAAGAATTTTCTGCTTGATCCCGCTTACTAGATCTCTCGTTTGTTAATTTCCTTTCTTGGTGGGAGGGCGGACTCCCCATTCATTAGATAGAGAAGATCACCAAGATTTCGCGATCCGCTGCCGAATTTATTCCAATTCCAAGAGCTCGGGTTAAAAGGTGGGGGAGAAGGAAGCCGAACCTCTAATCGACCTGGACACATAAATAATTCTCGGCGTCGAGAGAGAGATTTTGCTTTTTTTTTTCTGCAATACCTCGACGTGACATGAGCGTGAAAGGGGTTCAAGAATCATTTTTCTTTTTATAAGGGCTAAAATCACTTATTTTGGCTTTTTTCCTAGTTAGCAGTTCCAGCTCCGTATCAAGGTCACGATCGATATCGTCACTAGCATCAAGATTGTCACTATCATCCGCTCATACAGCTCCTAGCCAACAAACAGTTAGCCTTCCTATACAAGGAATGGAAGTGTGGATGAATCGACCTTTTTGTTCAAATTCTTGGTAATCAGTATTCGGAAGAAAGATAGTATGAATCCTATTTATTCTAACTCTCTCTTTCAAATTTTCTAGCGAAGTTTTGTTTATGATTGAAGGTGAAAACTTTTTTTCTCTTATTCTACTTATCTTTTTGTTTTATATTTTTACTTTGAGCTATATTTCTTAAGACGTTATCAGCACGAGTCTCTATCCAATTGAGTTACTACATCTACAAAATTGTCTTACATCTGAAAAAACATATTTCAGTTGTGTCTAATATTCCTCTGGAAGAGAAGAGTTTTTCTTTACCATTTGGCAATTTCAGGGAATGGTATGAAATATAATAGAAGGAATAACAAGGTTGAGGAGACTAGTACATCGTGGAAAGGCATATAGTGCTAAGATACGTTTTTCAATTTTCTTTTTAACTAATTCATTTTCTTGTTCGGTTTTCTCAAAGATTCCTTATATGTCATGAAAATTTCCAATACTAAGTAGTTTCATCTTTAAATATATTCATATTCGTAAGTGTTTTACTTTATAAAGTCAAAAATACTTAGATATAAACTAATTACTACTCCGTGTTTTTCTTTCTAATATTTGTTGTAAGTTTAGTCTTATCTCTTTAGCTAATGTTCAGGTCAAATCTTATATGAGAATCTGAAGCATATAATGATACAGTCAAATGTCACGTACTAAATCAGAGACCAAAGATGTATATAAATTAGGGAGCTACGCCAGCTTTTGCAAAGTGATATGAAGAACTTTGATTCCTTCATTACCAGTAAATAGATACTTATTGTTATGGCTTGTGTAACATATATATGAGTTTACTTTTATAACTATTAAAAGTGGTTATATTTTTAAAGGCTCAAGTGTGAGTCTCAGTTGCACTTTGGCCTGTTATGATATTGGTTAAGGGTAAGACGGTGGGTTCAAGTCCCATCGCACCTTGAGGGTAAGACACACGGTTTAAGTCCTAGTGCACCATGATAATAAGACGTTTGGGTTCGACTCTCAATACATTATGGCCTACGTACCTTTATATGGGTAAGACATTGGGTTAGAGTCATAATGCACCATATTGATGATAGAATGATGACTAAAGAAAATAATATATTTTTATGAAAAAACATGAAGCTATTCCCACTTGATTTGATCCATTCTTGAAGTGAATGTGATAGCGGTGTATAATAAATCTAAATGAAGACAAGTGATTGACAAATGAACGTGGGCGTGCCAAAGACCGAAATAATTAGTCTTTATTATGGTAACCGTAAAAAGGAGAACAATAAGGGTTCTCAAGATAATCCTTCAAAGGTGAAGGAAATGTATATCAATATGGTCTGTAAATGTGAGGCACGTTCAGACGATTATGGTCCATTTTTTGAAAGAATGCGACTTGTGATAAGCATTGTAATTGTAGACTCATTTCTGAAAATGAATGTAAAAATATATACTTCATGTGATAAAGATTATGCATAATAACGTGCTTATGTATGGTTGGATAAATACCACAACTCACATCTAAGGGAGGCTTGATATAAAGAAAGATAATGAATATTATTGTGTGGTTACATGAATGTGTCATTGATCGCGTACATGTGATACGCCAAAAATATTTTGACATGCCTTATTAAAGGGCTTTAAAGGCAAAATTAAAGAAGAAATGATTTTGCTTATGATGATTTTGACCGTGACAATTATTATGATATAATTTTCTCCTGGAAGGAGACATTCACCAAATGGATGGTGTGACAAAAGATCATGTAGTACAAAAATCAATTAAAAGCTCTGGAAGTAATTTGTTACCACCGGATGAATAAAATTGTGCATGACATTGATATTGTAGTAAGTTTCAAAAGAAACCTTTTGATTTCAAATATATTAGCCAAAGTGGTTGGCATTTGAGACTATAAATGAAAGGAAGATTGAATATCTTTATATTACTATAATCACACCGGGTAAATATAAAAGGTTACCAGTTTTTCTTCTATTTGTAATACACAAGTATAAGCATGATGATGGAATCACATGCCATAGTAAATTAGATGTTTACTGAAATAAATATCAGTTGGCATGACTGGCTGGCTATCCCGGTTCAATTATTATGCAAAATTAATTGAGAATTCACATTGGCATATGTTAAAGAGATAGAAGATTCTTCAAGAATTATCTTGTGCTACTCATTCTCCCGATATACCAACTAAGGTTGGAATTTGTCACGACCCAAATTCCCCTTCGTCGGGTATTGTGACGGCACCTAGTCTTAAGGACTAGGTAAGCCTATTACTAACAAACATCACTCATAATATCAAAATATTTAAATGCTTTCTAAAATAAATCTCTATACGATACACATCTTCCCAAAACCCGGTAAGTACAAGTCATAAGCTTTAAAGCATTTACACTAAAATTTCTAATTACCACTGTTTGGAAATAAGTACAACAGTGTATGAACAAAATATAAGACGGTGACTCCGAAACTCGCGGACGCTGTAGCGGTTTTACCTTGAGTCTCCACAACAGCAACCGCGCTGCTAACTATCGATCGGTCGGCTATGAAAAACCTGTAATCTACACAAAAATATGCAGAAGAGTAGAATGAGCACACCACAGCGGTGCCCAATAAGTATCAAGATTAACCTCGGTGAGGTAGTGACGAGGACTAGCCAGGACACTCACTGGTCTAATGAAGCTGAACAAGTATAACTATAGAATTAATGGAAAAATGATATACAACTAAAGGCTACGCACTACGATTAACAATACAGTAAATTCGATACGGGAGGAAAATAACAAGTATCCGCGGAGAAATCATGAAATAATACAATAAGGATGAATAGAACACACTAAATTTGGAATGCAAATAAACAGCAAGGACAAGTAATGACTTCACCACTTCCACTAGTTATGCATCAATTCGTAGTCATCTCCACGAGGTTTCGAACCTCGGACAAATCACCATTCATGGGTCCCAATATCCGAATCCTAACACTAGCATCTTGTTCCCTCATTCGAGTAATAACTACACGGACGACTCGCGTGCCAATTGGGTCATTTCCACACATATGGTAAATACAACGAGAGTGTCTATACTCGACAACAACAAGGAACCCTTAATTCAATAATAGTGCCTAACTGCGTGTATGTTTGTGTAGGTGTCCTAGCATGATTCAACCACCAATAAGCATAAGGAAAAAAAAGGGAAACATGTACATTGTCTTCTCACAATTTCCACACGAATAAACTCACACAGTAAGTGTTCCATTACAGAATGCCAACAACAAACAATACCCCCATGCCAACACAAGTATCACAAATAATCCCTGACATAGCCCCCTTGTTCTCCATGTCTGCAATAGTAAAGTATATGCCCACCTTGTTTTGCCACACGTGCATAAACATGTTCCCACCTTGTCTCGCCACATGCGCAACCCACATATATATATCCCGCCTTGTCACGCCGCATATGCATTATCAATAGAAAAAACGGCACGACAGAAACCTCGTTCACCCCAACACAAGTACAACAACAACAATGAAAATAATTCAAGAAATGGTAAATATATCAACTCAAGGACCTACGACCATAAGAAGGCAAAGCTAGTTCACAAGTGATAAACACAATAAAGTATGCTAGGCATATTAAGAACAACTCGGCAAGGAAGGAAAATAGCATGTAACAGACGTACCAAAATGCATGGGTCAACAAGAAATCAACACGAATCCGGTAACTCTATGTACGGGCAAGTCAACTAAGGTATAGTCTATCCAAACTTCCTTTAAAGTCGGGCAGTTTCGAAAGTATTCAATAATTCCACTCAAGGACAGGCAACATGAAAATAATCATAACCTCAGTTAAGACCAAACATTTATATGATGAGATGAAGATAAGTACAACTAGAGATAAGCAGTTAAGAATACATTGCATGATAGTAAAAAAAAAGGTAAAATCTTCAGATACGTTAATTCGGAGTCAAGTAGGCAACAAGAGTAAATCCAAAAGTAAGAAATTCTACATTTAGGCAAATAAAGATGAAACTAGAAATTAGGAAATTCAATTATTCCAAGAACAATTCATACTCAACGAACATAAGGACCTAAGATTCCTAAAGGGCCAAATTTTCACATATAAGTCTAAGCACGCACTCGTCACCTCGAGTACACGAACTACAATCAACATAGAAGACTCAAATCCTAAAGGGGTAATTCCCCCACACAAGGTTAGATAAGATACTTACCTCAAAGACGATAACCCGGCACTTTAAAATGGACTTCTCAGGTGAAAAGGCCTCTGGACGGCTCAAATCCAACTAGAACAACTTCAAAACACACATAAAACTTATAAGAAACTATTCCGGATAATAAAGTTTTGATCTTTACAAAAATCTAAAAATCGACCCAAAAGATGACCCCGGTACTGCACCTCGGAACCCGACAAATTTTATAAAATTCGAACACCCATTCCAAAATGAGTTCAACCATACCAAATTTACTCAAATCCGATACCAAAATCTCGATCAAAACCCCAAAATTCGACGTAAGAATTTTTCTCAAATCTTCTCCAATTTCCACTCTAAATCACTAATTTAATGTTGAAATTAAAGACATAATCATGATAATTAACCAAAACTAGGTAAGAATCACTTACCCCAAACACCCACGCAAGAATCTCTCAAAAATCGCCTTCTACCGAGCTCCCAATTAAATGTTTGTGATATGAACTCAAAACCCTCGTTTTTGAACTTTAAAATCTGCCCAGGTGTTCCTTCTTCGTGTTCGCGGCCCACCCATCGCGTTCGCGATGAACAAAAACCTCAAAAGCGATTTCCATACTCTTCTTAGACAACCTTTAGTATAATGGCTATAACTTTTTGTACAAAACTCCAAATGACAAATGGTTTAATGTTTTGAAAACTAGACACCAAGATCTACAAATTTATTGTCTTGGTCATCTTCCAATTCCTTATATATTTTGAGATATAAGCTTCCAAAGTCATCCTTGTACAACACAAATTTCTTCCTCATCTTCCCGGACAGTCTGTAGTGTACCAGCCATAACTTTTTGTACACAAATCCAAATACTAAATGGTTTACTTTTCTGAAAATTAGACTCAAAGGGTTAAAACTTTCGTTTTTGGATCATCTTCAAATTTCTTAAAGATTCTGAGATATGAGCCTCCAAAGTCACACCTGCGTAACAGAGATTTTCTTCTTCGCGAACGCGAAGAACAAAGTCTCTGAAGCCAAATCCGTCTTCGCGAACGCGAAGAACAACATCAGACACCAACATCAGCTATTGCAAAACAGCCCGAAATGATCCGAAACCACCCCGAAACACGCCTGGGGCCCCCGGGGCCCCGTCCAATCACACAAACCAGTTCCATAACATAACACGGACTCGCTCGAGGCCTCAAATCACCTCAAACCACATCGAAATCATGAATCGCACCCTAATTCAAGCTTAATGAACTTTAAAACTTCAAACTTCTGCATTCGATGTCGAACCCTACTAATCACGTCCGATTTACCTCAAATTTTGCACACAAGCCGCATTCGACATTACGGACCTACTCCAACTTCCGAAATCGGAATCCGACCTCGATATCCAAAAGTCCACTTCTGGTCGAACTTCTTAAAAACCTTCAAATTTCTAACTTTCGCCAAATTGCCTCAAATTACTCTACGGACCTCCAAATCCTAATCCGGACGCACACCTAAGTTTAAAATCATCATACGAAGCTGCTGACATCATCCAAAATTTATTTCGGAGTCGTTTACACCAAAGTCAAATTCTGGCCAAATTCTTACGGCTTAAGATTCCATAAATAAAATCTTCCTTCCAATTCGACTCTGAATCATCCAATAGCTGAATTCAACCATGAACGCAAGTCGGTATACACAATGTGAAGTTGTTCAAGACCTTACGCCATAGAATGGAGCTTAAATTCTCAAAACGATCAGTCGGGTCGTTACATTCTCCCCCTCTTAAAACAAACGTTCGTCCTCGAATGTGCCAAGATTTGCCTCAAGTCTTCAAAACTAAAAGAACACTTCCAACATACACCCCAATCTACATAAGCCTGACGATACCCTTTTAACTGCAGTTTAGCCTTCCTGCCAACACTGATAAGCCTTGCAGCCAAAATTCTCACTTTCCATTCATTCCTAACAGACCTGCTTCTAATTTCATATCTGGCATCAATCACAACCAGTTACAACAACCTACACCTACAACCACAAGGTACGTCCACACAACATAACACACCACACATAGGCCCTTAACAACACTTCTGATCACAATAGTTATCCGAAATCAACCCAGTACTGGGAATTAGCCTCATATTTGACAGAACTCTGTTTCTAACCCTCAAAATGCTAATAATGATGCAAGAAACACGAATACCTCATATAAGACACCAGAATAACCAAGCCACAACTAACACCCCCGGGCACACACCCCGCAAGCTAAAACTGAAGAAACACAGAGCGAAAATGACTGAATATGAAAAGAGAACACATAAGGAAACTATCAAACAAGACCGACAGGCACTACTCTCTACCAGTACTGACCCACAACCGATATAACAAGTAAAGAATGAAATCACATAAACAAATCATAAGGATCCTATACTGATAAAATTTCCACTGCGGTACTTAGCCCGGTCCAAACATATTGAATCACACAAGATCACGAGGGTCTCGCCCTCAACTCAAAATCACATAACGAATATATATCATACCAATTGAAATCTCCCACTAACTCAGCTCTGCCAATAAAATCACAACACTCACTTAACTCACACCTCGATAGAGTATCAAATCACATCTCGTAACCATGACACTCAGGAAAAAAATCACATCAAGCCTACCATGACGACAACAAGGACTCACTTCTAGTCTCACCATTCTCAATGATGAATGAAAACACGATAGACACTAGCTACCACTTATAGAGTCTTCAAATAGGAGCAAATGTAAAAACAAAGTGCAAAGCATGGAACTCACTCATAAATGAAACAACAAATGAGGAAACTTGTCCCGACCAGCAGAGCTATAATGAAATACAAATGGTGGCCCTATGTAACAAATCAAAACGTACTTGTATGATAACATCTGACACAATGGCCTCCATCCTACTATACGAAACACATCAATGGGCCGGGCCTCCCCCTCTTGGGCGCCCTCTACTCACCTGAATACCCTGATGTGACACACATGTCTGAATCCTGGGACAATCTCTCACCCTGTGACTGGTATCTCCACACTCAAAACAACCTGTCTGCTGACGTGGTTGTGGAAACTATGCAATATGAGTACTCTGAGACCCATGAGTACCTGAAACCCCATGCGAAGCCGGTAATGCAAACTGAACTAGCTGACCCACAAAACCTCTACCGTGTCGTACCCTGCCTCCATAATAAGGACCAGTAGATCTCTCCGGCCTATGAGGCCTCCTCACCTTTCTACCCTCTCTCTCCTTATCTCGTCTGTCCTCCCTCTCATAGCCCCGCCTGACATCTCTCTCATAGCCCCGCTTGACGTCTCTCTCGCGATCCAGCATGATCTTAACTCTACGAGAAATACCTACCACCTACTGCAATGGAACATCTGACTCTAACTCCCGAGCCATGCTGAACCAAATATCACGCTTGAGCCAATCAATGAATCTACGAACACGCTCTCTAACTGTAGTGACCAAGGTAGGTGCATATTTGGCCAAATCACTGAACCTGACGCATACTCTGATACTGACATAGTGCCCTGGCGCAACTGTTCAAACTCCACACACCATGCATCTCGGAGGGACTGAGGTACAAACCCCCTCAAGAACATCTCTAAAAATTGACTCCATGTAAGTAAAGTTGACTCGGCCGAGCTACCCAACTCATATGCCCCCCACCACTGATAAGCTTCTCCCTTGAGCTGAAATGTGACAAAAGCAACCCCGTTCGTCTCCACAATACCCATAGTATGAAGAATGCAGTGACAATCCTCCGAGAAGCCCTGTGCATCATTTGTCGCCAATCCACTGAAGGTAGGAGAGTGGTACTTCTTGTACCTTTCAAGTCTAAGTTATTCTTCCTCATATGTTGTTGCCCTAACCACGGGCTGAACTGGGACCTCAGGCTGTGCTGCCATGACACCTGGAACCTGACCAACATGATCTCGCTGCTTTGGAGTGTGGGCAGCGGGAGTATGAACCCCTCCCCCGGTCTGTGAAGTAGCTGGTGCACCTGGAATCAATCCCGCCTGAGTCAATGTGCCAATTATACTTAGGAACTGTGCCAAGGTATCCTGATGTACGGGGGTAACAACAGGCGTCTCGGGTTCCTGCCCCCCAACTAGAACTACTGGGGGCTCCTCCACGGATGCTCTGGTAGGTGTCCTAGCTGCGGCATGTGCCCTTCGTCTACCTATGCCTCTGCCCCTAGCGACATCTGTCTCTGGGGTAAAATCATCAGGAACCATAGCTCGCGTCCTCACCATATGTGAGAGAATGGAACGATCAATTTCAACTTCAAGATCAAGGAACTCGCATGATAGTAATGAAGAAAATGGAATTGTTCTAATAGTTCGGTAGCCTCTCGAAGATAAGTACAGACGTCTCCGTACCAATCCGCAAGACTCTACTAAACTCGCTTATGACTCGTAGAACCTATGAACCTAGGGCTCTAATACCAACTTGTCACGACCCAAATTTCCCTCCGTTGGGTATTGTGACGGCACCTAGTCTTAAGGACTAGGTAAGCCTATTACTAACAAACATCACTCCTAATATCAAAATATTTAAATGCTATCTAAAATAAATCTTTACAAGATACACATGACTAAAACCCGGTAAGTACAATTCATAAGCTTTAAAGAATTTACACTAAAATTTCTAATTACCACTGTTCGAAAACAAGTACAATAGGGTATGAACAAAATATAAGACGGTGACTCCGAAACTCGCGAACGCTGTAGCGGTTTTACCTTGAGTCTCCAAAACAGCAACCACGCTGCTAACTATTAATCGGTCGGCTATGCAAAACCTGTAATCTACACAAAAATATGCAGAAGAGTAGAATGAGCACACCACAGCGGTGCCCAGTAAGTATCAAGACTAACCTTAGTAAAGTAGTGATGAGGACTAGCCAGGACACTCACTGGTCTAATGAAGCTGAACAAGTATAACTATAGAATTAACGGAAAAATGATGTACAACTAAAGGCTACGCACTACGATTAACAATACAGTAAATTCAATACGGGAGGAAAATAACAAGTATCATCGAAGAAATCATGAAATAACACAAAAGGATGAATAGAACACACTAAATCTGGAATGTAAATAAACAGCAAGGACAAGTAATGACTTCACCTTTTCCACTAGTTATGCATCAATTCGTAGTCATCTCCACGAGGTTTCGAACCTCGGACAAATCACCATTCATGGGTCCCAATATCCGAATCCTAACACTTGGCATCTTGTGCCCTCATTCGAGTAATAACTACGCGGACGACTCGCGCGCCAATTGGGTCATTTCCACACATATGGTAAATACAACAAGAGTGTCTATACTCGACAACAACAAGGAACCCTTAATTCAATAATAGTGCCTAACTGCGTGTATGCTTGTGCATGTGTCCAAGCATGATTCAACCACCAATAAGCATAAGGAAAGAAAAAGGGAAACACGTACATTGTCTTCTCACAATTTCCACACGAATAAAATCACACAATAAGTGTTCCATTACACAATGCCAACAATAAACAATGCCCCCAGGCCAACACAAGTATCACAAACAATCCCCGACATAGCCCACCTTGTCTCACCACGTCTACAATAGTAAAGTATATGCGCGCATCGTTTCGCGACACGTGCATAAACATGTTCCCACCTTGTCTCGCCACATGCGCAACCCACATATATATATATCTCGCCTTTTCATGCCGCATGTGCATTATCAATAGAAAACATGGCACGACAGAAACCTCGTGCAAATCCCCATATCACAACCGCACGGCAGAAACCTCGTGTACCCCACAACAAGTACAACAACAACATTGACAATAATTCATGAAACGGTAAATATATCAACTCAAGGACCTACGACAATAAGAAGGCAAAGCTAGTTCACAAGTGATAAACATAATAAAGTATGCTAGGCATATTAAGAACAACTCGGCAAGGAAGGAAAATAACATATATTAGTCGTACCTAAATGCACGGGTCAACAAGAAATCAACACGAATCCGGTAACTCTATGTACGGGCAAGTCAACTAAGATATAGTCTATCCAAACTTCCTTTATGGTCGGGCAGTTTCGAGGGTATTCAATAATTCCACTCAAGGACTTGCAACATGAAAATAATCATAATCGTAGTTAAGACCAAACATTTATATGATGAGATGAAGATAAGTACAACTAGAGATAAGCCGTTTAGGAGACATAGCATGATAGTAAAAAAAAAGGGTAAAATCTTCAGATACGTCAATTCGGAGTCAAGTAGGCAACATGAGTAAATCCAAAAGCAAGAAATTCTACATTTAGGCAAATAAAGATGAAACTAGAAATTGGGAAATTCAATTATGCCAAGAACAATTCATACTCAGGGAGCATAAGGACGTAAGATTCTTAAAGGGCCAACTTTTCACAAATACGTCTAAGCACGCGCTCGTCACCTCAAGTACACGAACTACAATCAACATAGAAGACTCAAATCCTAAGGGGTAATTCTCACACACAAGGTTAGGCAAGATACTTACCTCAAAGACGACAACCTGGTACTCTAAAATGGACTTCTCGGGTGAAAAGGCCTCTGGACGGCTCAAATCCAACTAGAACAACTTCAAAACACACATAAAACTTATATGGAACTATTCTGGATAACAAAATTTTGATCTTTACAAAAATCTAAAAATTGACTCAAAAGTCGACCCCCGGGCCCGCACCTTGGAACCTGAATATTTTTATAAAATTCAAACACCCATTCCAAAATGAGTTCAACCACACCAAATTTACTTAAATCCGATACCAAAATCCCGATCAAAACCCCAAAATTCGGCGTAAGAATTTTTCTCAAATCTTCCCCAATTTCCCACTCTAAATCACTAATTTAATGTGGAAATTAAAGACATAATCATGATAATTAACCAAAACTAGGTAAGAATCACTTACCCCAAACACCCACGCAAGAATCTCTAAAAAAATTGCCTTCTACCGAGTTCCCAATTAAATTTTGTGATATGAACTCAAAACCCTCATTTTTGAACTTTAAAATCTTCCCAGGTGTTCCTTCTTCGCGTTCGCGGCCCACCCATCGCGTTCGCGATGAACAAAAACCTCAAAAGCGATTTCCATACTCTTCTCAGACAACCTTTAGTATAATGGCTATAACATTTCATACAAAACTCCAAATGACAAATGGTTTAATGTTTTGAAAAGTAGACATCAAGATATACAAATATCTTGTTTTGGTCATCTTCCAATTCCTTATAGATTTTGAGATATAAGCTTCCAAAGTCAGCCATGTGCAACACAAATTTCTTCCTCATATTCCCGGACAGTCTGTAGTGTACCAGCCATAACTTTTTGTACACAAATCCAAATGCTATATGGTTTACGTTTCTGAAAGTTAGACTCCAAGGGATAACACTTTCGGTTATTGGATCATCTTCAAATTTCCTATAGATTGTGAGATATGAGCCTCCAAAGTCAGACTTGCATAACAGCGATTTTCTTCTTCGCGAACGCGAAGAAAAAAGTCCCTAAAGCCAAATCCTTCTTCTCGAACGTGAGATGATCCTCTCGAACGCGAAGAACAACATCATACACCAGCATCATTTATTGCAAAACAACCCGAAATGATCCGAAACCATCCCGAAACACACCTGAGGCCCCCGGGGCCCTGTCCAATCACACAAACCAGTCCCATAACATAACACAGACCCACTCGAGACCTAAAATCACCTCAAACCAACTCGAAATCATGAATCACACCCCAATTCAATCTTAATGAACTTTAGAACTTCAAACTTCTACATTCGATGTCGAAACTTACCAAATCACGTCCGATTGGCCTCAAATTTTGCACACAAGTCGCATTCGACATTACAAACCTACTCCAACTTCCGAAATCGGAATCCGACCCTGATATCCAAAAGTCCACTTCCGACTTCTCAAAAACCTTCAAATTTCTAACTTTTGCCAAATCGCCTCAAATTACTCTACGGACCTCTAAATCCTAATCCGGACGCACGTCTAAGTCCAAAATAATCATATGAAGCTGCTGACATCATTCAAAATTTATTCCAAAGCCGTTTACACCAAAGTCAAAATTCGGCCAAATTCTCACTGCTTAAGCTTCCAAAAATAAAATCTTCCTTCCAATTCGACTATGAATCATCCGGTAGCTAAATTCAATCATGCACGCAAGTCGATATACACAATGTGAATCTGTTCAAGACCTTACGCCACCGAACGGAGCTTAAATTCTTAAAAAGATCGGTCGGGTCGTTACAGGATTAGATTCCTTGATTTCTGGAACGAATAAAAGGTGATATATTTATGGGTCCAGTCACCTGACATGTGGACTATTCACTATTATATGATTTTAATAGATGCATTTATGATGGTCACATATGCATTAGTTATCAACTTGCAGTTTTGATTTTTTCAAGGTTGATTGCTCAAATTATTAGAGCACAGTTCTATAATATAAATTATGATAATTATATTGATAAAGCTGGTTTAAATCCAAGTTGGTTTAGCAGAAATTGTATGCCTCCAATTATAGCTAAACCATTGGTTATGAGATGTAATATTTAATATACAACAACGCTTGTACGCATCTAGCCAAGTTATGATAAATTCTCCCTATCATAATTGGTTTAGGGTCAAGAACCGTATAATTTCCATCTAGAAATATTGATGTGGTATATGATTTAATTGTTCAACCACAATGCACAAAGATAGGTCCCCGAAGAAAGTTAGGGATATGTGTTGGTGATCCTAGCATTAGGGGGAGAAAATGGGCAGCTGAAAAAGTAATACATGAAATGAATTATTATGAGTGCACCTAGATCCTCGTACAAGAAAATGTGAACTTGAAATTCAAGTTATACTTCATTTGCAAAATGTTGCTAGGTACATTTGCTGACCCAAAGTTAAATGTCATATTTCAGCTACTAATGCTCCAACTAAAATAAAGTCCATGAAGAACATAGTCTATGGAACACATGAAGCGTAATAGACTAATCGGTTCCAAAGATAAAATTCCTTGAAGAATGAGAGGAGCAAATGTTCAAGATGTCATAATAAGAAGGAGAGTGCTTTATAAGAGCACCATGACATGAGATTTATAAAGAACTCATGAGAGAGGCTTAAGTACCTGAAAATAATGAGATAAAGAGATCTCAATAAGTTATGTCTTTAGTGGTTAACGATGGAACCGATATAAAATGATCGTCGACGATATTATTGATATAATGTAGCGCTCAATATTATTGACGAGGATATTAAGCTCAAATCTGTTATGGAATTTGGATAGACAAATGATTGGCCAAATGAAAAAAATACTCAATGAAAATTGATTTCACCTGAAAAATGTGAAGTTGGACGAATAGTCCCAACACCTGAAAGTGAAATGAAAAATCAAGTCGATAGACGTAAAGACGACTTGTGGCACAAGATATTTTGTAAATATCCGAGCATTAATTATATGAAGATATGTTCTCCTGTGGCGGATGAAATCATTTTCATGTTTTAATTTGGCAATACATGAAAAACTTGATATGTGTATAATGAAAATCCTTGAAGGATTTATATTGTCTGAAAAATATTAAGGTTCCCAAGAAATTTATTAAATAAAGCTTCGATAAATCCTTATGTGGATTAGAGAAATCATGGCATTTGGTGCATTATATATCTTGCTAGAACCATGAGTATAACAATTTGCAAGCGAGATATAATTTTATTCCTATATGAAGATATTGGAATACTATTAGTATTATATTGCAAAAGGAATCATTGATATAGATTTGTTTATTCTAAACAAATATTGTCAAGGTTTTGTTGGTTATGCAAATGCAGGAATTTTCTGAAGTCCGTTCTTCAAACAATCTATTTGTATGTGAGGGTACTGCCATATTATTATTTCACAAGGTAGGAAATTATTGATGCTTATTCAAGTCATGCCAATATAAGCAAGTGACTCAACCTACAACAGACGTGTGACTTTTCTTTGAAGAGAAGATTCCAATAACATTGAAGATGATACTGCATGCATAGCTCAATCGAAAGAAGGACTATCGAAGGAGACAAAATAAAGCATATTTCACCAAAGTTCTATTTCAGATATGATTGATTGTTAAACAAAATTGTTCAATCGATAATTTGAAGATGATACTGCATGCATAGCTCAATAGAAAGAAGGACTATCGAAGGAGACAAAATAAAGCATATTTCACCAAAGTTCTATTTCAGATATGATTGATTGTTAAACAAATTTGTTCAATTGATAATTTGACAAACTTCTCCACAAGGCGTTGCCAATCTCAATATTAAAGAAGTCGTTATACAAGCTTGGAATTCGTCGTCTCCAAATAACAAAAGTGATATTTTCATCAAGGGGAGGCAATTACGCTGTCACGACCCAAAACCTGGTTCAGGTCGTGATGGCACCTAACGGCGAGGTTAGGCAAGCCAACATATAAATCCCCAGGAGTTACTACCCCAGAACTCGTTTATTCCATTTATTTACAATTTATAACAAATAAAATGCGTAATGTAGCAGCGATATGAGGTAAGGCCGTAGATACAAGCTGAACCACAGCTAGGCCAAATATGTACAACCCCGAATCCCAACATAATTACAACAAATGTGTGCCAAGACTAGTGTCACAGTGTCAACGGGCGGCTACATAGATACAACAACTGAAATATATATATACAAAAATACAAGCCGCAGTCTAGAACAAAAGACTGAGCAAAATGAAACTAGAAGGCTCCATAGGTGCTGTCAGGATGACGCCAAGAAGACAACTCACAGTATGGAACGACACCGCGATCAATATCTATCAGCAGACGGACGACCAGCCGGACCAGCCTCAAGACCTGCACAATCAAGTGCAGAAAAGAAAAGAAAGTGCAGCATGAGTACATATAAACAAATATGTACCAAGTGAGTATCCCGTCTAAACTCGTAAAGAGTAGTGACGAGAGGTAGAATATATACTCACTAAGGTCCAATACATAATAATATAAGGTACACGCCGAGAAATAAATCATGTGAGAAAATACATCAAGTATATGGGCATGTAATCAACAAACAGGTAACTAATCTCAAACATAACCTTTCTTTGTAAGCTGATCATATGTATCACTTGTTTTCTTTCTCATTATCTGAAATGTCTTATCTTATTATCTCAATTGTTCACTTTCCAGTACTCAGTATCGTTTCTCAACTCACCATCGTACGATCCCAACTCAATGCAAATGCATGTATATATATATAACCGACACGGACAAGACTATCGGCCGAAGTCATAAGGGTGGGTCATAAAGACTGACTCGGTCATAAAGCTCCACACGCTCGCGAATCATACCTGCGACTCGTGCGCTGACTCGATATCTCCCCGCTCGCGAATCAAACCTGCGACTCGTGGGCCAATATATCTCCCCGCTCGGGAATCATACCTGCGACTCGGGGGAAAATGACATAAATATATATACTCTCCCAATCACGAATCATACATGTGACTCGGGGCCAATGATGTAAAGTAAAACCATCCCCGATCACGAATCATACCTGTGACTC
>ML279614.1:0-47133 GCA_005239495.1 Nicotiana undulata
ACAGAAACACAAAACAGTCCAGTGAGGTGAAAATAGCTTAATTCAGTTGGAAGAAATTTAGTACGGTCAAACCTTTATGACAGTCTATTTGATCGATATTTTTTGGATGTTACAGAGAAATATTGTATTAGAGGATTATATATTACAGTATAACATAAAAATCGATTCTGAGAAAAATTTGATTTTTATAGTGAATGACTGTTATAATATCTGCAAAGTCGTTGAAAGAAGCAGTACTTTCTTTGCTAATGAAACACTCATTAAGTCCATCCAAAATACGTGGACAAGGCTATGATGGGGCTAGTAATATGCAGGGAAAGATGAATGGTCTTAAAGCTTTAATTTGCAAGAAACTTCATCGGCATATTTCGTTCATTGTTTTGCACATCAATTATAGTTGACGCTTGTAGCTGTTGCTAAAAAACACAAGGAGGTAGAGACTTTTTTGCTATTGTTACTAACGTGTTGAATATAATTGGAGTTTCTTTTAAGCGTAGAGATCAACTTCGGGATCATCAAGTAGAATTGTTGGAGCAATTGTTAGAGAGTGGTGAAGTTCAAAGTGGGAAAGGATTAAATCAAGAGCGGGGGCTTCAAAGGCCAGGTGACACTCGTTGGGGATCACATTGTAAAACATTGGATAACTTTGTTATTTTATTTTCTTCTATTGTTCATGTGCTTGGGGTGATTGAATGTGAAGGTGATGTTAATGATAGGTTGCAAGCAAAAGCTTTTTCGAGTAAAATTAAAGCATTTGAATTTGGTTTCTTGCTTCACTTAATGTTGAAAGTGTTGATAATGTCAAACGAGTTGAGCAAAACTTTACAGAAGAAAAGATCAAGATAATGTCAATGCCATGGTATTTCTTGATATCACAAAGGAAAGGTTGCAAGAAATGAGAGATAAAGGATGGGAACCATTGATGGATGAAGTATATTTATTTTGTACAAAACATGACATTTTGGTGCCCAAGATGGAAGAATTCTATATTCCTGAAAAGTCGAAGTGTAGGCCTTCTAGTGTTACTTATTCACATCACTTACGTGTTTAGTTTTTTTATACCGTGATTGATTTGCAAATTCTGGAGCTTAATAGTCGTTTTGATGTTGTGAGTAGTAACCTACTTCTTGGTATGACTAGCTTGAATCCGGCTAACTCATTTGCTAATTTTGATAAGGAAAAAATAATGACATTGGCCAAGCATTATCCCGATGAGTTTGGTGAATTGAAGCTTCAAGATCTTAGTCGTCAACTTGACACTTTCATATGGCACATGCAACATGGTGACCCTAGGTTCTCTGATTTGAAAGGAATTGGTGATTTGGCGAAAGCATTGGTTGAGACAAATCTTGTGGAGACTTATTCACTTGTTTATTTGCTTGTGAAGTTGACTTTAATTTTACCTGTCGCAACTGCAATGATGGAATCATGGAAAGAGCATTCTCATCTATGGAGTACATCAAAGATGAATTGCGTAGTAGTATTAGTGATGCATTTTTAAATGATTGTTTAGTTTGTTACTTTGAGAAGGAAGTGTTTGTAAATATAAGCAATGATGCTATTATTGACCGTTTTCAAAATATGAAAACGCGTCGAGTTCAACTATGAGTGGACAATATACTTTTGTTATATTAGTATCAAGTTAATGGTATTTGATAATATTGATGTTTTTATTTTGATGATAAATTATCATAGTCATTTCAAAGGGTTACATCCGAACTTTATTGTTGGTGATTGGCATACTAAAAACAATGGTGCCCCCGTTATGCTTATAAAAGTACCATTGGTGAAAAAAAATGTTGACTCCGTTTTAAAAATTTTTAAGAAAACTTTCTAAACTGCTTCTTAAATTATATTAGCTAACATATATAAACAATTTCAAAGAAAATAGAAATATAACAAACTTTATAAGAAAATACCTGTCGAACTATCTTTTGATTTTTAAAATGTTAAGAAAACTTCCAAAAATTTAAGGAGTACTTCTTATATTGAAAAAAAATATTAACAAATAATTTTCTACACTTAGCAAAGTCATGAAAATAACTGGTTTAACATTTTTTATTGGAGAAACTGTTTTTTTAATGTAGCAATTGCAAGCACAAATTGCAGAAGTAAAAGCAGCTTGGATTCAAGTAACCAGTGATGTTTTCTGAGCTTGTGATTTTAATTTTATTCTACTATTCTTTATTTATTTAGTAGTGTAAATAAGCAGCTTTCAGTTATACTGATTCAGTATCGCAGTATAGAAACAAGCACGTGGTGGAATAACTCATTGAAGCAATGATCAAACACCTATGGCCAATCTTACTATCGTACTATTGATATAAACTATATAAGCGCATGACTTTGTAGATTAATGCAGTACTGCTTATATAATTAAGAATGCTTTATTGTATTGGGCGCGGGCTCAGCACGGGCCTACATCCACTAGTCTCATATATAGAAGCCGCTTGGAAGCAGGTCAGGGTTGTCGTGCCTACTTCCCAAGGGCTATTTTAGTCTTTTCGATAATTTTGCTAACAGTTAACATGTGTAAAATAGCTTTACGGGTGGTACGTTATAAGAACTCCATCTGCCGGCGCTTACCTCCTTCTGTTCATCTTCTTTATTTCTTTGTTTCAGCCATCAATTTCTTTCTCCTTCAGATTTCTTTCTAATCTTGCAGTTATTAATTAATTAGGTAAAAAAAAATAGTTGAAGACTAAATTTTAAGAGTCGAAATTCAAGGATTTGCGACACCCTATTCTTCTGTGCTTTTCCCTCTAGGTATTCTGTTTATGTTATTACTATATTTTCACAATATTTTCTTCTAAGTTTTTCCCTTGGTGAAGTAAGACTTGAATAGAGTTCTTTTGTTTAAGCATAAAGAAACACAAGAAAAAGCAACAGAGAAACGATCTACCATTCGAAATAAGGTAAAAATTCCTTTCTGAAGTTCAGATTTGAGTTTGATTCAAGGTTATTTTGCTCGATTATTGTTTTGTATTAGCTTTACTCATTGGTTTCTTTATCTCTCTCACAATTAGCTTTTAATCCATTCTCTTTGGTTTTGACATTTGTTGGCCTGTGAGTTGTGTTTGTACTTGTGATTTGTGCCGTTTGAACTAAATTTCTTACTCTTTAATATCAATTTTGTTATTTTTTGCGTGTTGTTTCTCTCTTCTTCTTTTTTTCCAATTTGTTTCAACTCACACAAGATCCCTAAACTTTTGAGTTAGGGTTTTGATGGATGAAATTGGGGAAATATTTTTTTTCCTTTTTTCTGGCCGGGCTGCCAAACATATTTTTCGGTCTACGACATGTAATGTAAATAACAGGTGGAGGTTTCTGCCAAAGGTTGAACTAAAACAGAGAATGAAAGATAAAAAAATATAATACCAGTATCCACTCTTCGCGTCGAAGGAGTTCTACTTAGAAGAGACCTCTGTTGTTTTCCATCTTTTAAATTTTTAAAAAATGAGTTAATGTGTCCACTGCCGTAAATTAATGGGAATGGAAACAACTGATCATGTTAGTTAAATTTTGTACCAGTAACTCTCTTGGTTTTGGTTATTAGGAGTGGGAGTTACAGATTTCATGTATTTGTAGTACCTTCGCAAGCCCAACACTTTGACATCACTTTACTTATCGAAGGGGGAAAATCCCAATACTTTAACAAAGGCTACAAATTGCAGTAATTATCAAAGAGGTAACCACACAGACATCAACGGAGACAGTTAACCCAACAAAGGACCCAAATAATTGTCAATTTGAACAGTGAATAATAAATTTTAGACAATTCATGAGACAACTTCACTGAAAAAAAATAACAATACACTCACTAGGATACAACATGGAACTGACAACGAGACCAACAATGGTAAATATGTACTAGAAATTATATGTTACCTTTGTGGGATAGAACTTCTTATTACATATAAGAAAATTAATGAAGTTATAGACATATCAAACTTGCAATGGACTGAAACTTTGGTCTACATCACTTGATCCTTCTTTGCCTGAGCATAATCAACTCAATATTAATACCATTTTGGAGAAGAATTGATGAGTGTAAGTGAGCCAAAGACCACACTATAATATCCAAAGATGCACCAACTATAGATATGATAGTTATGAATGATAAGAGGAAATTAAAGTGAATGGTGGAAATTTACTCAAAAAGATTATCATTTTCTTCCTCAATGAAATGATAATTTTGCATTTTGACTTGATTGGCTAGGCAACTTCTCTCATCAGTCAAGTGTTGTATATTCTTAAATTAAAATATAAGGCTACTTTTCATTTAAAAATATATGAGGTTACTTTTCATTATAATTTTGTGGAATATAGACATGTTAGCTATCTCAACAAAAATTGTGGAATATAGGAAGCACCTAAAAAAAGGGAAAACACTTTTGTGTCATTGCTGTATGCTTCCATTTTCAGGTTCAAAGTAATCATTTTGAGGAATTCTTTGCTCTTGAGCTGGATAAACACGGTTATCAAGCTCTGTTTAAAAGAAAAATAACAGAGGTTCGTTCAGCTTAATGTATGTTTTGCATTGTGAGTTTTTTGAATTTTTAAACCAACCTACTCTTCTCATGTGCAAGTGTTTAATGAGAGTATTAACAATATTGATGATTGTGCTATATTTTTTCACCGAGATAAATTCTCACATGTTAAAAAGTATGAGGTACGATGAGTGGAGAAGGCCTTTATTTTCTTATAGTAGAAATATTGCACTTGGTTCATAACAAATAATTTGCAGGTGGAGTTGAGATTTTTGCTTCTTCTACATAGAGTCTGTTGGAATGAGTAACGGTACTGGAGTTCTGCTACTTTTTCATTATCGATAGTTTAAAGACATTTCTTATTGATTTGGAATTTGACCCTCTGTATGCTATTAAGCAATATTTATTTAGAGTATTAGACTCATGCTATTCAATGTATTCTTGCTTTTTTGGTACTACTTTGAACACTCTACCAGCTTGAAACACTATCTTCCATGCCGGTAGCTAATGTATTCGTTTTACCCCGATTCAGGAAATTACTTTATCTTCTTCAGTTTCTAGCAAATGCTTATGTCTAAATTATTGACAATAATAGGTTCTATTTTTGGTATCAAAATAATTTCAATTCACATCTTGAAAAAATAGAATTCCATGATTCGTTATACAGTAGATCAACATAAAGCTAACGTGAACCTTCGATCCTCAGGTAGTTGAAACTGTTAAATTGAAATTGTTGCTTTATAACTATACTAATTTTTTCACATGAGAGGAACCACAAAGCAAAATATTCTTAATATTTGTTACAATCAACAAACAACTTTAGAGTGCAAATTACTGGGCGCATGCGGAGCGTGGACAACGTTATCTAGTATATCACATAATAGTCATGTTCATACCGGGGACATTACCCGAGTGGGCATTTTCTACTTGGCTATTACATACCATGTCACGAAGGACATTTTTGTTTTCAAAGGAAGCAAGTTTAGAGCAAACATCTTTTTTAACATTTTTAACAAAATAAGTGGAGCCTAAACAGTCTGAACTTACAACATCGAATGCAAAACGAGGGGGGTAATATAGAATGTTATGATCCCTACCATTGCTGTCGCACAGTGCTCTCCTAATATAGAAGGGTAAAAACTTTTTTGCACCCAAAATTTACATCAAAGTATCAGACTACCTTAATTGACCATGGTTATTGAAGTGAAAATGTGCATGGGTTAACTATAGTTTAGTGATAACAAGGTATGTGAGGACGGATTTATGTATTCATGTGATTGGCGTAAACATCAGATATGAGTAAGTTTTCTCGATGCAGAAGTTCTCAGTTCTCCCCGAGAGAAAATTAGGATCTTATTAGTAGGAGAAGTGGAATATTGTTAAGCTAAATACACTGAATATAACCACATTTGGTACTAATACTTTGGAATATTAGCAGAATCTGCCTGTTGCATTAGTTGTCAATTGTCATAGGTTATTTGTAATGTCTTTGTTCCAATTTAAATTCCTTTGTGATGTCAATAATTGTCGTGAAACCACTTTATTCATAGTATCTTATATACTACTTTCACATGTTTTAGAATCCAAAATTGTTTTGTTATTATATATGTTTTAACAACCAAATAATATACTAATTTACAAGTCAAAGCAAATATTTTAAATTCAAATTTTAATCGAATAGTGTCACACAAAATGGTAATGAGGATCCTGATTAAATGTTAAGAAGGGACACAGGTTAAACCCAAACGCAATATAATTGGGATTTTTCTAGTCTATTTTAAGTCGTATATTTTTTTTTTTTGGTCTTAATCTTCAAGCAGCATAGTAATGGCGTGGGATACTTTTTAAAATTAATACAAAAGACGTTTTTATCCGTTCTTCATGAGTGCCAATGCACACATAAAGTTAAGGACACCATGTCCTTAACATATACACTGCACATATGAAGTTAGGACATGATGTCCTAAAGTTTAGCAATAGAAGGTGCAAATACAGGACACTTTGTCCTTAATATTTACACAACATTCATGAAGTTAAGGACACCATGTCCTTAATATTTACACAACGCTCATATAGTTAAGGACATTATCTCCTTAATATTTACACTACACACATGAAGTTAAGGATGTCATGTCCTTAACATTTACACCGCACATATGAAGTTAAGGACATGATATCCTAAAGTCAACAGCGGAAGGTATATGACAGTTTGTCCTTAATATTTACACATCATTCATGAAGTTAAGGACACTATATCTCTAATTTTACACAGTACCCATGTCTAGAAGAGAGGCATTTTCGTCAGGAGGGATAAATATTTATTAAGTACTGTTTAAAGAGTAAATATATTTTAAACAATGATTAAAGAGTAAACACATTTCTAATTAATTGCTAACTATGCACTTCCCCTTAACTATGAACAACGACATTTAAAAATTTCTTTGACTTCCCAAATAGTAATATTATAAGAGTAGTAAACTTTCATAATTAGTCTATTTCCTACAAAAGAAATTATTTTACTTTAAAAAAAAAACTAAAATGCTTAGTAGTTAAGTGTTAAATCACAAAGATACGACGTCGTTAAACGTACTACAGAAGAACAATAAGTATAATTTACATAACATTTGATTTTGGGGTTTAAGGGAGGTTTGGTGCTGAAGCCATGTTGGGGCGAAGATTCATCTCCTTCTTGCGTCGCAACCCATCACCGTACGTTAATGTTCTTTTGAATTACCATTTTCACATCATATTTAATTTTTCTTTCCTATGCTTATTGATTATAATGGAAACAGATTTTAGATTGAAGATACGGCGAGTATGTTTTGACCTATAAGCAGTTTAATTTTTAGACCAAATTGATTGATTGATTGATTAAATGTTCTGATATAGTTCGGAGAAAGTGGTGGCAGAGGAAGGGAAGGCTAAGACGTGGGGAAGAAGGATAGTGTCGGGGACACTGATTTGCTTAACTGGAGGAGTTGCTCTAAGTGCTCTTGATGATCTCTCTATATATCATAGTTGTAGCAGGTTTGCTTTTTTTTTTTCCGGTTCGATATTTTTTGGTCTTGTCCTGCTGTTTTTTTTGACAATATTAGAATACCTGTGTGCGCGCGCGCGCTTCAATGCTCTTCCGCCTGGATTTTTATGTTTTCAGGTGTTTTTTATTTGCTCGTATTAGATAAGGTTGTAGTAAAATTATTGTTTCCACTAGAAATTAGGATCGATTTGACCCTATGCTTATATCCAAAATAGATCTTGGACATCTGGTTCAAAGTACAGTAGGGGATGTGTGGTTGGAGCAAGTCATGATTACTGAACTAGTCTGGTATTTAAGTAGAGAAGGATAGACCAATATGCTCATTATTTACTGAGTTTAGACACCGAAAACAAAAGATTTCTCGGTTTCCAAAACAAATATATTCAAAAGAGAACTTATATTTTACATTTTAGATCGTATAGAGGACCTTGACTCTGGTGAGTTGAGCTGTTCTATGATATAAACTCTGCCAGGAAAAGTGATGGTTGAAAGCTCACCTTTTGAGATGCTCTCAACCGTGTGCCCAAATCTTCTTAAGCTCTTGTTCAATATCCTAGTGATATGCTATTCCAACTTAAGTTGTGAAGCAAGTCCAGTGCCAGACTTTGCACTTTATGTTAGTTGTTTGATGCATTACAAAAGAAGACGACGGCAACAACAACAACAACAAAAAAACCCAATGAGTTCCTACAAGTGGGGTTTGGGGAGGGTAGTGTGTACGCAGGCCTTACCCCTACCCTGGGAGGGCAGAGAGGCTGTTTCCGATCAGTATTTTCACAATCTGAAAAGTCAAGAATGTATATTTTGGCATCTTTTGCTGTGTGTGCATTTGTATCGGAAGGGTGGAATAACAACCTTAGGTTACCTCGGTGTTTGGTCTCAATTACTACTGTGATATTTGGTGAAGCATTAGTAGTTAATTGGGAGCTTGAGAAGGACTGATGCCTTACTTTGGTATTTGAGAGAATTAAAATTTTTTGACCATAAATGGGTCTATTTTGAAGGGTCTACTTGGGTTCTCCAGTGATGTTTCTCTCCTTCACATTTGTGAGATTTGATGCTTGGAGAGGGATTGGAGGAAATGAGTAACTAAGAGTGGTGTATGGTAGGAGAAGATGATTCTGCGATAAAGGGTGTCTTGGAGGGCTGAACATGGAAGACTTTGTTTGCAAGGATAATGAGCCGCAGGAGTGTTTTCTTATTCTTTTCTTTTTTCTTTTATGGGGAGGGGGCTGGTTGGCTAGGGTGGGGTGGGGGAGAAGGGAGATGTCTCTTGGATAAAAGAACTTGAGGTGTGCGCTGGTAGAAAAGGAGAGAGCAATATGAATGATGAATAAAGATTTGTCTTAGTTCTTTTAATACATCATGTTTTTGTGGTATTAAATGTAAACCTCGGCATTTATTTGTACAATGAACCCTCCATATATTTAAGCCGAATATCACTGGCTGTTTTTCCTTCTCAACCTTTAGGATATCCTTTACTTTATTTCAATTAACTTCGTGTACACTGTACTTTTTATATCATGTTTTGTTCACCTATTAGAAAAACTATTATTGTTGAAAGGTTATGTTTGGGTGTTAACCTTGCATTGATGAAATCTGTTATCTTCTCATAGATGCGCTATAAATGATCTGCAAGTTGGCACTTTTATGCAGTGAAAGGTAAGAATAAATGATAAAAGAAAGTTTTAGATTTCGGCTCCTCATGACTAAGGTTTGTTAGGGGGGCGCAGATCTGATAAACAAGTTTTGGATTTCTGATTTCTACACTTTGGAAGGCTGTGAAGACCTAGAGTTTTGACTATACAACTAGTACGCCTCAATATTATCTGGGGTTGGTTATTTGAATCCTCAATATCAATTTCCCTCCGTATAAGCCCTGTTTCGTTCCAATATCCAATAATTTTCTTTAGGACAAATTAGGGGTTTTATGAATCTAGGATTCGGCCTCACTCTTATTCCTACTTTAGCATACAATCTTTACCCAAACTAATATGTCTCGTTTCATAAACTAGACTTAGTGTAGAGGTACCTGCAATGACGAATATAATCACACAGCTAGTTGATATCACCTCTATGGATACTTGGATTCCATTACATTTTATTCATCACTAACTAATGCATCACTAAGTATGAGTTGTCTATATTTAGGCACCATATTCCTGTTTGATTTCATCTCACTCCATTTCTCTTATACCGGCTAAACTTGCAGCAGATCTATTATTTCTTAAATCTATTTATCACAAGATCGTCGCCCTCTAGAGTATATCTCATAGTTCTAGCTTGTGGTTGACTTCTCACTTAACAAAAATCGGTTTTAAATAGCTTATGCTATCAATATCCCTCTTGTTTTATGAATCACTGACTAGAAATTGCTATGGTACGACGTGCATGAAATCAATATAAAAGAAACAATTCTTCCCCACCGCTAAAGTAGCAAGTCCTGCTTCTAAATTGGAAGTTAATGTTCATGAGGGAGAGATGTAGGAGGCTAGAAAAGATACAAATTAGTGGTCATATGGTTTGCTGGGAAAATGAAAAAGTTTTGACGCATTGTTACATAAATCCTTGTTAAAATGGTGGTGTTAGCCTGCCATTCGCTGTTGTTTTTTAGCATAGACTAATGTTTAGGTAACGGTATCCATTGCTGTTTGTTTGATTTGGGATGAAACCAAACCAAATCGTAAAAGTACCTTTGAAAATTTTCCAAACCAGAACACCGTTTTAAATTTGAAACTATTTTGAATCAAATTATAGTACTACTGGTTAGTTTACTGTTGAAACTGTACTGTTATTCCCCTTCCGCCCATCTTTTGGGAAAAGGGCGTTGGAAAACAAATTGTGATTTTATGTTCCTCAATTGGCACGGACCCTATGCCTAGGTGACTAGATGATTACCTAATTGTCCTTTTATAAATTGAAGAAAAATTAAGAAAACATAAAGACTGGGAATAAGTCCTTGAAAGCTCTCTTCATTCTGACTACAATATCAAAATTTTCTCTTTCTCTGCATATCTATGTCATTTTACGTGTAGTAGCTTGCGCTCAGAAATTATGAAAACCTGTTTAGTGTTTCTATGTACATGTATATAGCTTCAGTAATGTTTCAAAATAAGGAGATTAGTTGCTTCTAACACACCTAACTTAGGCGAAGTATATTCATCAGTCAAATGAGGCAGCAACATTGAAATTTTAAAGAGAGAAGAAAAGATGGACAAGGCATCGAGTGCAAACCTTGGTGCCCTTAATGGGCTTGCCTCAATGGACACAAAATAACTAGGATTTAGCATGAAATTAGCCTAAAAGGCTTACTTAGTGCTGATGTTGCTGCATAAATTTACTTCTTTGAGCTCTACAATATCCATTGGTTTTGGGCAGCAGTGGTTGTCATCTTGTCTGTTCATCTTATGAGAAGTAGAAAAGTATCTCTAGACTATTATAAACATGCAACAAATAATGTGTATGACACTGTCTTTTGGAACTGTGTCCATTAAATGCTAGCTAATGGACTTCAACTGGCAGTTTGTTTGAAGCTTTACTTAAGCTCGCCACCAATGCTTGGGTTTGTAGTTTCTTTGATTTAATTTGTTTTGATAGCGATTGTAGTTTCCTTATGAAATTTTAGTTTGTTTATCCATTCTTCCGTATTCATCTTATCCCTTAGATGTAGAGCATGGAATTTCTTCTGCGTATTTCTGACCAAGTTTTACGAATCATGTCCCTGAATACTGGAGCTAATTGCAGCTGTCCTTTTTATGGTATTTGGAATCTTGTATGTGATGCTAGTTACCATGAAAAGGGCAGCCCACACGAAGCATCCCGCGTTCACACATGGTTTGGGGGAAGGGTTGCACCCCGAGATGGTGTAATGTAGGTAGCCTACCCGGATGCAAGCATCAGTGCCTGATTCGATGGCTCGAATCTAGAATCTTACATGCTAGTTACCATGATCTTACAAATATCTTTACTGGTGATGCTTTAGATAAAACTGATCTTTTTCTTTTATATTCCACATAGTTCCTATGGTAGTAAATTTTAATACACACACACATATATATATAAACTGGTATCTGTAGGGATAGCGAGGGTTTTGGTGGGGGTTTACTGTTTCTGTATCCTGGATTGCATTTTTCTTGTTTCATCCTTTGTTGTTCTTTTGCAGCAAGGCCTTGGAGAAAGCCAGTAAGAACAAGACGATTATAGATGCTATTGGGGAGCCCATTGTTAGAGGTCCTTGGTATAATGCATCATTAGCAGTAGCTCACCAAAGGCATTCTGTATCATGCACTTTCCCTGTCTCTGGACCACAAGGCACTGGAATTTTTCAGTTAAAGGCAGTTCGTAATGGAGGTTTGTGCTGTTCTCTAAATATTGCTTGGAGGACATTCTGTCTTTTTTTTCCCATTCCCAGATGTGTTGTGGAATATTTTATCCATTGTTTTTAAGTCGCGGTGGTGATAAGGTCAAATTCCTGCAAAGTTCCAATTTTTTTTTCCTTTATCAACTGATAAATCTATGAAGTAAATCAGTTATTTCTTGACTATCATAGGTATCTTCAGATTGCTTAGCTTTCATTGAGAACGAGGAAAACGGAATATAACTAGACTAACTGGGTTTTTTGTTTTTGAATGAGTTGCTACTACTTTACTGTAGAGAAAAGATTAGAAGAGAGAGACGTTTATTGTTACATGCAGGTTCATAATTGTCTGAAGATACTTGTTCTACTTGTCTAACTAGTACTGCTGTTGTTTAAATACTTGGAGCAGAGGACAAATGGTCATCATTTTTACGACCGAGCGACTGGGAGATACTCATTATGGAAGCTCTCGTACATGTCCCGGGTAATGAAGAGAAGCAGCAAACATTTCGGATAAGGGTTTCAGATGACCTACCTCCACCAGCTAGTAACTCGTGCACGGATGGCACATCTCAGGAATCGTGTAGTGTGGAGAAGAAATGATCTACATCTATTCTGCCATGCCGCTGTCCCCAACCTTACATCTCCGGTTGGGGCTTGTTTTTTTCTTTTCATACACGTTCACATGATAAGTAAGTTTGTATTTAGGACTCCTTAAATTTCTAGTTCCAAGGCACCAAATCTATGCTTGCAGGAAAGATGGGTTTTATTGAGGCAAATACCAGATCAACAAGTGTTGCTCAGTTGCTGTACAATTCCTTGTGGGCATGTGTTATTGATTCTTTTATATTTAGAAGTATGCCAACAGTGTCATTGCCTGTATTTGATTTATGGTTTGAGAATAAATAAGTTCCTCATTGAACTGTAGATTTTGGCAAGGAAAGTACATTCTTTCTGTGTCTTTTGCCTCTCTCAATAAGGGTCATGAGTTAGTAATGCAAGCATTAATTATGCAGATATTATTTCTTATCTACTGTTTGGTGTGATGTATTAAAGTTATTACGCATTGCATAATTTTTAAGAAAAATAGTTGTTTACAAAAATACCCTCCTCCATATTCTCTAGTTTTAAGGGACTTTGAGGACAATTTTGTCTTTAATCATGCTAATGCATGCATTAATAGCCTTGGTATTATTAATGCCATGGTTTTCTATGCATTACTTATGTATAAGATAATGCCAAGTATGATGTAGTATTAGTTATACACTGGTTGAAAAAATGTACCAAACAAGGTATTAGTAATGCATAAAGCTAATGCTTGCATTATTTTTTTAATACCTCCTACCAAACGACCCCTAATAGATATGTTGTTCAATTTGATGGCGAAAAAAGTTCACTGGCATTTTGGCTGACTTGACCTTCAGTTCAGTACTTCCTAGACCCCACTTGTGGGAATACACTAAGCTAGCGTCTGACCATAAATTCCCAAATTTGTTTTGAAAAATATGATTTGGGTGAAGTTTGATTTGAAGATAAAAATGTGTTGGACATACGTTTTCAAAACATATTTTCCAACTTTATTTTGGAAAAGCACCCAAGTTTTGGGATTTTGGCCCAAATTAGCAATTGAGGTGATTTTGAGATTTGAAGTTTGGGATTTGGGATTTTGCTAAAATGTAAGCAAAATTTATGATCAAACATGAGTTTGCCAAATAAATTGCAAATTTATTTTGACAAAACCCGTGGTCAAAGATTGTTGTCGCTGTTGAGCTGATTTGATGTCAAAAAGTAACTCGAGCTCTGCTCTGCCCGTAAGTTCAATATTTCATTGTAAAGAACACTATCTGCTAGTCAACAATTAGTTTGACCATTATGTTAAAACTATTTGAACAAAAAAACTTAATTACCTTTTTCTTTTCAATCACTAGTTTAATATTCTTTTAATCATCACTAATGTATTGTAGGAGTATAAGTGTTTTGTCAAGTTAAATATCGTCACATAAAATTAATATTTTTACATAATTTTCATGATCAAAATGAAAAAGGTACAAGCATCCGGCTTAAAGCTGAGATTCTCTGAAAAAAGGAACAAATGCCAAAGATCATATAGTTACAAAGACTAGAGTTGGAATCCATGATGTGATTTGACAAGCTGCCAGAATTAAAACATACTTATAGGGGCAAAGCTTTTTTTTTTTTTTTTTTGGTGAAAAGTGATTGTTTTGTTTGCCAAGAATGTTTTTGACTATACTTTTTGACGGAAAAAGTGCTTTTTAAGAGAAGCAGAAATAATTTTTAAAAAGTAGAAAAAAATAGCTCATCTCTCAAAGCACTTTTAAAAAAATACACTTAGAAAAAGATTTCAAAAACTTAGCCAAACACTAATTACTGTTAAAAAGTGCTTTTTAAATTAATTAACCAAACACAAACTGCTCATCACTAAAAATTCTTTTGAGAAAAATACTTCTAAATAAGCTGATTTTAGAATCTTGGCCAAACAGGTTATTATATTCCCCATTTTACCTCATATCGTCGTCTAAAAACTAGTAGCCTGTTTGGCCAAACTTCTTAAATCAACTTATTTTATAAAGTATTTTACTAAAAAATACTTTTGGCGAGAAGTAGTTTGTGTTAGTCTAATTAATTATTAAAATATTTTTGAGCAACTATTAGTGTTTGGCCAAACTTCTAAAATTAGCTTATTTAAGAAGTATTTTTTTTAAAGTGCTTTTTTCAAAAGTACTTTTGATGAAGAACATTTTGTGTTTGGTTAATTAATTTTGAAAAACACTTCTTAACAGCAATTAATGTTTGTCCAAATTTTTAAACAGTGCGTGTATTTTTTTCAAAAAAGTACTTTTTGGGAGAAACTATTTTTTTGCTTCTCCAAAACTAATTCTACTCAAAAGTATTATTTTTTTTTGAAAAAGTTTGGCCACACAGACTATAAATGTACTTTTCTCAAAAGTAATTTTAAAACAAATACTTTCGAGAGAAACTAATCTTTTTTATTTTTCAAAAACTGGTTCTACTACTAACTTGACCGAATACTTTTAACTTTTGGCAAAAAAACATTTTTGACCAAAAAGAGGCTATAGAATCTCTTTGAATTCTTCCACCCATCCACATTTCTATCACAACAAGTGAGAGATGTCGACCATCTTTGGAACAATGGAGGTTAATCTTGTCAAAGCTCGTGGTCTCAAGAACAGCGAATTCTGGGGTATTTAATACACTATTATAAATTAAATATTTTATACAAGTTTATTCAGTAAAAGATTAACTTTTCAAACAGTATTCGTGTCATTTAAAATGAGACATCCCGAATTACTTTTGACGAAATTTCTGAATATTTTGATTTAATAGTTGGGATTATGTTTTTTTTTTGGCTTAAGGTTTGGTGTTGCTATATATATGGTGTAGGTGGTGGAATAGATCCATATGTTTTGCTTCAATATAGAGCTCAAGAACGCAAGAGCACTACTGCAAAAGGTACTCCCTCCCGTTTAAAATAAGTGATTTTTTGTCTGTTTTTACGCAGATTAAGAAATTCAAATTTTAGCATTAATTAGCAATGAAATTGACCATATTAATTTTTACTATCTCACATAAATGCTCCTAATACATACTCCAACACTATTTACTCCAAGGGTAATGTAGAAAAATAATAATTTCTTGAAATCTGAAAAAATCACTTATTTTGGACCACAAGAAAAAAACAAGAAAATTACTTATTTTGGACGGGAGGGAGTATTCATTAATTTCCCTTCTCTCCGTTTTTTCCCTTAATTTTGGTAATCCCATAATGCTCGGTAGTAAGTTTTTATTATTTACTCCTCCGGTCCATAATAAATGATCAATTTATTTTTAGCATGCTAGCCTAATTGGTAGCAGTCCCTTTTTAGTACCACCTTTCCTTTTCTTCTCTTTCAGCAGCCTCGTAGGCCAGCTGAAGACCGAATAAAGCAGTTCAAGCCCGCTTGAGATCTATCCAAGACCTGGCCGATGGCTACTTCCAATTCAAGTGCCACTTATCTTAACACAACTCGGGCTAATCGACTCCCAGCCTAGCTAGACCTGGTGAAAGCAATCAAGCAGCCCGTTAAGAAAATATTAAATTCTATACAAAAAATACCCAGTATTACTAAATTGCCCTTAATTAAATATGTAATGTGAGGAGTAAGAAAACTTTTAAGGGATATGCACATAACGATTATTTTGTAAAAATAAGTTGAATTCTTTCTTGATTATATAAATGAACACTTATTTTGGACCAAAATAAAAAAGCAAATTGATCACTTGGTGAGTATCATATTAGCACTTTGTTCAAATATTCAAGATATGATTACTACAGTAAATCAACAAGAATTAAATTTTAATAAATTGAAAATTTTGATATCCACATAGTTCTTAAAACATTCAAATTTGCGTCATCTTAATTTCTTTCTCTTACATGCCTTTATCCTTCTTCTCAACAACAATAATAAATAAATGCAATTTTTCTTTCTTATTAAAGGGCAAAAATATGTAGAAATTCTTGTAAGCAGCAATAGAATTAATAAACTTACTTTTGTTGGATACGAATTAATAAAGAACAACGCATGGAAAAAGGTTACTAAATGAAAGAGAGAAAAGTTTCTGATATATTTGGAAAAGAGATAGATAATATGCAGCTAGAACTGTGGAAAAATTATATTGTAACGTAGTTTATAAATATTTCTTACATATTTTCATAATTTTATCTTTTAACGTATTATTTTAAACTTGGACTAATAATTCTTGAATGCTATAATAGTTTTATAGTGCTAATAAAAGACATTTAATTAAATTGTACTAGAAATGACAATAGTGTTGGATATCTATTTTTTTTTTTCATGGTTCAGATAAAATGCACAACTAATTTTTTTTATAGTGTTTACTCATGTAAAAATAGTACTTGTTAGTCGTGCTTATGCGATTTTGTTATCTTTATTGTTGAATATTTTAGTACAATGCATAGCTCAGCTCATATTTTGTGTTATTTTCTTGAAAAAGCACTTTATATAGTTATGTCTTGCTAGGATTAAAGAAATATTTGGAGCACAAATTCTATGTTTTGTTCTATGAAGACTTTATGAAAAATCCCCCAAAATAACCCAAAACCCCGAAAGATCCGAAAAAAATCGAGATTAAAAAATTCGACTTTTATTTATTTGGTTTGGTTTTTAGATTTAATAACCCGACATAATTGGTTTGATTTGATATGGTAATTAGAAAACCCGAACCAATCCAATCTATATAAATCCCTACGTACAATAATGATAAACGAGGATAAGAATTTAAATGTCCCATATCGACCTATATAGAACCAATAAAAATAAGGGTTCAAAATTTTGAGTGAGTTGTGTTAAAGCATAGTGAACATTACCTTTTACCGTATTTTTTGAACCTCCTTAGTAAAAAATTTGGATTTGCCTTGCCTCTTCCTTCTTTAAATAATCCATTTGAGATGGAAAAAGTACTGCTATTTCTAGTGGAAAAATTATATTGTATAGCCGCTTTCAAAATAATAGCTTGAAAAATATATATTTTTGTATATGTTATATACAAAAATTATATAGATTTTATACACTTTTTTTTCGACTATCAAATATAAATAGTTCCTGGCGCGAGCTAAAAGTGATAATACTCATTTCTAAAGTCATTGATTCTTACAGGCCAAGGCAGTAAACCAATGTGGAATGAGAAGTTTAGTTTCAGGGTAGAGTATCCTTCTGCAGATAAGCAATACAAGCTTATACTTAAGCTCATGGATCATGATTCCTTTTCCTCAGATGATTATCTCGGCGAAGCTACGTAAGAAATTTGTATTTTTTCAATCTAATAGCGCACTATATTTTGACGTTAAGTTATATATACTGACAGTGTAATTTAAGTTAATAATATTACTATTTTTGGTTAGGCTTGTTGTAATTATTTGTTAAGCTGAATTTCATTTAATGAATTATGTGTACATGTAGTATTTATTTGAAGGAATTGATTGAATTGGGAGTGGAGAATGGAAGAGCTGAAATTCATCCTCGAAAATATAGTGTGGTGGGCAGTGATCAATCTTACCGTGGGGAGGTTCAAGTTGGCATCACTTTTATCCCTAAGGTATCACTTCATCTTTCTGGCCAAACTTCACAAATCTTGCAAAATTTTCCTCAAAACTTTAATTTTAAAGGAAAAAGGGAAAAGCTAGGTGGGATCCGGACAAAATCAATGAAATGGAAGAAATTTGGATTGAATGGAAAGGACTAAATATGTAGGATAAATTTGACTCTTACTTTGCAGAGATAGCTTCTCTTCCTTCGTAAGGTAGGGATAAGGTCAGCGTACACACTACACTCCTCAGACCTCACATATGGGATTACACTGGGTTTGTTATTGTTGTTGTTGTAATTTGCAGAGACACAATCGACTTAAACAAGTACTACTTGGCCCGATTCCAGGAGTGGTCCGTTTTGGCTATATCTTTGACATGTTTTAGAAGGTTATAAGCAACTATGTTGTTTAGATTCTCCAAAATATAATTCTCCATAAATGCACTACTTCTAGAGAATATTCCAACATGATACCGACGATATTTTTGAAAAGTTCGAGCAGTATAGATAACCAGCACATAGCAATGCGGTTATCCAAAATGTTAAATGATGCTTCTTCTTTTTCTTCTCGCGATGGATTGCGAATGTGTAATGTGGCTCATGATATGTTAAATAATGTGACAGAAGACAGCTGCAGAAGAAGAATATGGTGGATGGAAGGAGAGTGCATGACTGCTGAGTAGCTATAGTTCCTATATGTATTTGCCAGATTTTGTACACTTTGCTACGAGTAGCGTAAAGATGAAAATCTTCAGAACTTTTTCTTATGTTTATGCTATATTAAAGTCAGAGGCGAATTCAAGATTTAAATCATATTTTTATTTTGCGTCGAAAGTTATAAGTTTAGTTGAACCCGTCCCATCCGCCTCTGGTTAAAGTGATTGTTTGTTGTACTTAACAAACCAATTGAAGTATCTTAAGCCTAAGAAAACCTCATTATAATGCACTATATGTAAGTGTTTGAGAAGAATATAATCTATGTATATCTATATCTACTTATACTATATTATAGCAAAATATTGTTTATCTTTTTTACTTCTTAAAAATAAATTTTATATTAGAAAAAATTATTATTTAATTATTCACCTAATATTTAGGAATTTAAAATAAATTAAAATTTCAATTATTTAACTTTTCCGTATTTGAATTAGGTTAAAATCTCTAGGACTTAAAACTCATTAAGATTTTATGATTAATAAAGCATCCTCATCATCTTCAATTTACTTCTATTAAAATATAGGATGATCCAAACGATTCCCATAAATAAGAAATAGGAGAAATAATTGTAATATATTTTATTCGAATTGTAAAGTTACGCATGCCAATAACATGAGCAAAATAATTAGTTACAGTTTACCAATTATTTTTTACGGGTTCTTTTCCTAGGGTACGCGTATATATCACAACTCAATTTCCGCTCCGTTGGGTATCGTGCCGACACCTAGTCTTAAGGACTACGTAAGTCTAACAGTAACCGAATAACAACAGTAATTAAATAACCTTTAACAATTTTGAAATCGAAGATCTCTATAAAATTTACAATTTTCAAGATCGGCAGTACAAGTCATAAGCGCTACAGAGTTCGCTACCAATTTCTAAATACAACTGTTTTAAATAAGGTAAACAGTGTGAATATAAAATCAGAAGGTGACTTCGAAGCCTGCGAACGCAACAACAGGTTTACCTTGAGTCTCCACAGCGACAATCCGCACAGCTAGCAAATGATCAACTGACCCCGAAATACTTGAATCTGCACAAAAATATGCAGAAGTGTAGTATGAACACACCACAACGGTACCCAACAAATATCAAGACTAACCTCAGTGGAGTAGTGACGAGGAACAGTCAAGACACCTACTGGGCTAAATAACCTGAACAAGTATAAGTATAAAAACAACAGAGTATGATATCTGTTGATACCCAATTTTTTTCTCATATTTTCAAAATGCATATATACTTTTAAAATAGCATATTTGCATCATCATTTAGTTTACAAACCTATACAAGCATTTTCCATAATTTTTCATAATTTTAAAAAGCTTTAAGTTAATTTCTTTCTGCATTTATTTATTATATAAATATCTAATAATTATCCTTAAATTTATTATGTGATGACTTAATCATCCAAAATTATTATTTACACCAACATGTATGTTGTATAATATTTTACTTTATTTTTTTTATAATTGCATTTGCATTTTATGCTAATTGCACATTTCATTTGCAATAATAGCCTATATTCATGTATAATTACATCATTTGTGCCAACATAACTTTTTATATTTTATAATGTTAAGTTGTTATTATCAATTATTTTAATGCACAAATAATATTTTTTGTTATTTATTAATTACTTTTATGAATTATTTTTGATAAATATTGGGTATTTAAACAACAATCCAATTTTTAAATCAATTTCAGACCAAATGAATGACCAAAAACACTCAAATAACTAGCCCAAAGCCAAACGACCCATGACTAATACCCGGTCTTGACCCGCTTCTAAACGACCCCGTCAATTTTTTTATCTTAGCCGTTGATCTTTCAATATCAACGGCCATCATCCACTCCCCCCCTTTTTAATTGACCTAACCACAAAAACCCTACCCTATTTTCCTAAAGACCGCCACCCCTATTCTCTCTGTCACTCCTCTCTTCTCAACTAAACCCTAGCCGCCTCCCCCTAAATTTCTCTCCTAATCCCACTAATAATGGGATTCGATTACCATATTCTTGCCATATTTGACCCTTTTTGGTACTGGTTGTTCATTTATGGTGTTACCTAGGTGCTTGCCTAAACATGGCAATCAATATCATCCGAAATCGAATCAAAATGGTTCAAATCTATGTTTTTAGCACTATTTCGTCTATATACGTTCAATACTACACTGTGTGAGTTCGATATTGTTTGGATTCTGCTGATTTACACTTTCCCTAAAAAACTAAGGCTTACAGATTTCTCTCTTAAATTGATTTCAAATCGATTTTCATGTTTATTTTCCTTGTTTGTTGCTTAAATTACTCTGTTTCCTTATGTGTTTGCTCGACTTTGGATTGCTATATAAACCCCTTCCCTATTCCCTTTTGGACAGACTTTGAATCGCTAAAATTTCTACTAAAAAGCTAAAGATTTTCACTCTGTTGTTCGCTTATTCTTCTGTTCTACTTTGGCTCTTGGCCGGCTGAAAGCCAAGGCCACCAGAATTCCTATTTATCGACCTTCCTTGGGTGTGAGCATTGCCCTGGGTTCCTTGAAGCCCTTGGGAACTTGACGCATCGAAGGTTCTGGGTCATACTGCTTTGTTGATGTTCAAAGTGATTCTGTTCTTTTCTTGTTTATCTCCTTGTCAATCACTAACTGGTGAGTTCTTACCTTTGCAATGTTCATTCTCTTATGTTCCCGATTAGCATATTCATGCCTCTAAAATTGCATAACCTAACGTGTTTTCTAGACTATCTCTATGTGTAATTCTGCTTATGATACGAACCTCTCTAAGAATTTGCTCATGCCTAAATTTCCAAATCTAAAATGTATTTGCGTTTAACTTGAGCAAGTTAGACTGTTTAAAGTTCGTTTAGCTTAATGTATTGGTATTTTGAGTGTTTACATTGGCTATATGGCCTCATTTTGTTTCCTACCTTGCCCTGGATTTCTATAGTGATTGATTTGTATCTGTGATATGCCCTAATCTATGTTAAAACCATCATTCTAGCTATGATTTGCTCTTATGATCATTTTATCACCTAGTATGTCCTTATCCTGCTCAACTCTATACTCCCTAGCAAGTTGGAACCTTTTAGACTAGTTTCTTAACTTGTGTCTCCTATAACATATGATTCTATTTTCCCTATTGGTATGAGTTGCACTGTTTAACCCCTAATGTTTAGCATAATTTGACCCTTAGGCTTGAACCTGTTAAGTTAATGTCCTATTTGTTTTTGTCTTACCTGCCTAATTCACCTTTGCTTATTAACTTTGTAATCCCATAAGCCATGATCCCCCCTTGCTTCTTACAAATGTACCCTTCCCCAATGTGCTAAGTATGGACTTGCAACATTAACCTATATCTTGAGTTTGTGTACTCTCTTTATTGATATGTTCATTATGTGATCACTTTTGCAATGCCTATTTCTAAAAATGCAAATGCACATCTTCAAACTCTACTATTTGACTACTATTTTCATTGGTTGTTTACCCTATTCTGAATCTATGATTCTTGGCCGGATGAAAGACAAGACCACTAAAGATTTCTCTATTAACCTCTCTAGTGTGAGCACTGCTCGGGGTCCACTTTGAGACCCTTGTGAACTCTGACACACTAGGGCCTGAGGTTCTTTGGCCATTTTCCTTGCTATTCAGTTCTGCCCCTCTTTCTGCCTACTGAATGTGCAAATTGACTTGTGTAGTGATTGTTTCCCTGGATCATATGATCAAACCATGGCTGTTGGGTTTGGTTCGAGTTCTCCTATGATTTCTGGGCTATGTCGAGATCTGTGTGGAGAAAGAGCTTAGTTGAAGACTTGGCAGGACTGGGTACCTTTTGGGCCTGTCTTGGGCCTACTGTATTTATTTGTATTACTTTGTAATTTTATTTCATTATTGGGTCTGTAATAATTATGTTATAACAATTGGGGTAATAATGAAATTGGGAAATGAGTATCTCCTAATAGTTGCATGAAAAGGGTAGAAAGCATGTTCATAGGATTTGTGTGATTTTCTTTCCGACCTTTTATATGTGAATCTCTTAGTTCACCATTAGAAATCATGTCATTAGGGACACACTCACATAACTAGTATGTCGTCAATGCATAAGTATTCTACCTATTCTTGTGTCTGTTGCTATGTGTTGCTAGACATCATGCCTATATGAAATGTTTGTTAACGACTGCTCCTTATCTGCTCAATAGATATCATGCCTATAGGATTTTAACTAATTAATTCGCTATTGAAATCTCATCGTCCATCTAGAAAGCATGCATATAGGAGCTAAATGTGTAAAATCAGTTCCAATTTCCAAGCTTTAAATCATGCCTATAGGCCATCACTACTCGCTTTTCAAACACTGTTTTACTATTCATCCACACAATTATTAGGAAGCGTAATAATTCTGAGCGCTTTTAGTAAGTTCCGTTGTTCCTTATTGTATCAATCAATTAGAGATCATGCCTATATATTTGTCAATTGATAATCTGCAATAAATGGTTTAGCAGTGCCTGTCACTTACCAACTGGTAATTTAGAAATCCCTGGTCTAAAAATGGCTTGCGTATCTGAATCAGGTCACCTAGAAACTATGCCTATAGAGTTTAACAACTGCATTCCCTTCTGAAAACTGCCCAATATGTAAAATCTTCCTACATGCATTTGCTTGCTTAATTGCGGAGGCTAATGTGAGACTTTAAATGGATTTGATTGCAGTCCTATTTGTTTTGATTTGTCGCCTAATTTTAACATTTTGAGCAGCCTAAGCCAAGTCTAGAACCACACAAAATAGAAGCCCAAATGCCTCATGGACCATAGCATGGGACGGGTAGTGCACGCATAAGGCACAATTTAGAATCAACTAATGCGCTTTAGGTAAAAACATAAAGATAATAATCAGGTAGCAGGAGATGATAGTCTGTGCTCGCTGATTAATATGAGTAACACCCCATCTAGAGGGAGTTACAAAGTATTATTTATGTTGCACCGGGTGATCCTTTAGGCTAAAAAACTTAGGACCCCCCATCTTATCTTTGAATCAAGTGTTTGTATCTATTCAAAGTCTTTTGGTAATAAAACTTCCCAAACTTCTTGTTTTCTCTCTGTCTTTGTTATCTGACTAATTCATATAATTCAAGTTCGGTTGGGACCCACAATTGTGGACCTCGAAGAGTGACTAACACCTTCTCTTCGAGGTAATTTCGAGCCCTTACCCGATATTTGGTGATGCAAACTAGTTAAACCCGAGTCATATGCAAATATGTTCCCTAACACACCTTAAAACCGTTAGGTGGCGACTCTCCTCTTTTAATACCTCCTTAAAAGAGTTTTCACATGTCGAAACCCGATTTCGCGAGAAAAAGGGGCGCAAAAATATCTACGTAAAGACTACACAAAATGGCAAAATAATACGGTAATTGCAGTAAGAAACGAAAACAACAACTATTAGAGGAATACCATAATAATGACACAGAAGAATGAACGGAAACACAACCTAAATCCGATAATCTCAGATAGAGAAAGGACAAGTAACAACTCAATAGAAACAACTGCTTCCACACCAGGTTTTAGCCAAATAAACTCCCTGAGACCGAACCTCTGACTATTCACAACTCACGGGTCCCAATACCTGAACCCTAACACTTGGCATCCTGTGCCCTCATTACACTTTATAACCGCACTGACGACTCACGTGCCAAATAGAGCCATTCTCACATATAAGGCAAGTAAACCAGGATGTACATCTATACTCAACAATATCAAGAATCCTTTTTAACCGATAAAAGTGCTTAACTACATGTATGATTGTGCAAGTGTTCTAAACATAGTTTATGGCAGCTAGTAAGTATAGAAAAATGATGAGTTACTCTGTCTGAAGAAGTCTTATATACCATTTGAGTTTCTTTATGAGCGTTATGGGCACAACAAGTCATATCGCCTTTACCATGGCGAACTTTCCATCACTTCTTTGGGTTGGACACACCGCCGGGTTTTCGTATTCATTGTCTATTTTCTGGGAATGCTGATATTTCCAATGAAGGGAGATAGGATCCACACTCGCCTAGCTATGGTCGCTAGGAATTTAATGGAGGGGATTGAGGGGCAAACTTACACCATTGTCCCTATGATCTTGGATGAGATGTACCGAGCTTTAAACCGTTGCAAAAAAGGGTATGGGCACTTTGAGGGTTGCAATATGTTGCTGGGGGTATGGTTGTTAGAACATTTTCAGAGAGGTGAATAACGTCAAGAACTTCTGAGACGACCATGGAATGACCACATAACCTATCACCATCCGAACAGAATGAAGTTTATCCCAAACAGGTTTACGCAACGGGGAAACGCTGTGAGCTGGGTATATTTCTTCAGCAATCTGACTGATGAAAAAGTGTATTGGATGTTCGAATGGTTCCCCAACAGCGAGTTCATCATCAGGTCGATAGAGCCTCCTCATCTAATGCTAATCAGATTGAGAGGAATCTATTCTTATTCTCTTATAAGGGTTATGAGGCAAGCTGGGAGAAAGCGGGTTATACCTCTAGTTTCCAACATGATTCGGTACAAAGCATACTTCAACGGGAACACCATTCCATTCAAGTTCGAGGCACAACATATGTGGCATCAAAAGATCATTGTGGAGAAAGATACCATCAAGCCAGATCGGTATCATGCCGGCCATGTGTGCTTCTATCCATCATGATTGGTAGATGATATAGCGGGAGATGTCAAGCCAGGGATTAATCTGAGGAATAGGGTCATAGACGACGCTGTTGAAGCACAAGTCAAGTACATGATGTTGCGCAAAAAGGTATTCGAGTTTGAAGCCAGGCATTTGGAACAACATAAAGTGGACATGGAAGCAATCAACGAGTGGAAAGGAATCGCTACTAAATCAACAGAGAGCTTGGAATATTTGGAGCAGGGGTTGATGGAGCTTAAGGGAAAGATGAGGAAAAGAATCTCAGACTGTCAGAATGCAGAGGGCAACGAAGGAGCGCATCTAGAAAAGGCTTATCTGCTGTTGGACATGTGCGACCTGGGGAACCTGATTGATGTCCAAGCATGGAGAAGGTCCCTCTGAGACCAAATAGATTAGGAATAATGTTTTGTTTTCTTTCTAGACTCGTTTTAGACTTTGATTATAATAAGACAAATGCCATTAGCGACTCTTTATAATTATTGTTGTTTTAGTAGAGATTTGGTCCATTTATCACATTAATGAAATGACGCAATTATTGGCATCAACTTTCTCAAAATCTATATGTCGCTTAGGCCTACCTCAGGCACAATGAGGTCCCCAAAACTAGGACGCAAATTTATAATTCTACAAAAAACATGTTTAAATATTGCAAATATCCTCTTAATATTCCTTACTGACTTGTTTACCTTTTCTTTTCTTTTCTTTTGTTTATTCCCATCCCCTAAGGTTGGTTCGTGCATACCGACATCATCAGCATATCATACCAGATCTAGAGGTCCTCCACCTCCTCCTCCTCCAAGTGATCCCAAAAGCAAAGGAAAAGCCAAAATCGATGATATGAGCGGTATCAGGAAAGACAACGCTACACATGCAGAGAATGTCAAAACTTCGGATGGTCGGAGTACTCCGGCACAGAACGACTTGGTCTTACAGTTAGAATAGAAAATATCGAAGTTACAAGGGGAACTTGAGAAGGTACGGAGCTTGGCAAACCTTTCCCTCACTCTGAACGTCCCCAACATCAACCAACAAAACACCCAAAACCCAGCACCTCCCCAGAACACACAAAACTAACACCCGCATAATCCTCCCGCACCTCATCAGTATGCCACGCCTCCTCAAAATCCTAATCCTCCACCATTGCCTACCCCTCCACAACATCACCATAATCCGACCCAATATCCACAAACCACCACCTACCGCACTCCTCAAAACGCACCACAACCTACCCCTGATCTCAAAACTCAACCAACAACCACCACTACGCCCAAATTCATGGAGTACATCAAAGCAACCCCATATACGTGGAAACCTTACCCCACACTCCACAACAGACTCTGTATACACCGATGTCCGTCGAGAAGGACCTGATCATTAAGAACATGGAGAGGAACTCAAGAAGCTTACTAGCCGAGCCCAAGGTATCGAAGGTGGTAAAGGCGCCGAGGGTTTGAATTATGAGGATTTGTGTATTCAGCCGGACGTAGAACTATCGGAGGGTTACAAACCTCATAAGTTCGAAATGTTCGACGGGACAGGTGATCAGAAGGTACATTTGAGAACATATTGTGACAAGCTCGTAGGGGTTGGAAAAGATGAAAGAATCCGCATGAAGTTGTTCATGAGGAGCCTCACTGGAGATGCCCTATCTTGGTACATCAGTCAAAACCCAAAGAAATGGGTTAACTGGGTAAGTATGGCGTCAGATTTTGTGGATCGATTCAGGTTTAATACAGAAAACGCGTCAAACGTCTTCTACATTTAGAATCATAAAAAGAAGTCGACGAAAGATTTCCGCGATTATGCTACTAGGTGGAGATCTGAAGCTGCGAAAGTAAGTCCAGCACTGGAAGAAGAACAAATGAATAAGTTCTTTGTCCGAGCTTAGGATCCACAATATTATGACAGACTGATGGTTATTGAGAACCATAAATTTTCTGACATCATCAAATAGGGAGAAAGAATAGAAGAGGGGATTAAGAGCGGAATGGTGACAAATTATGAAGCACTCCAGGCTACAAACAAAGCCTTGCAGTTAGGCGGCATTTCTAAAAAGAAAGAAGTAGGGGCAGTGATGATGGTGGCCTAAGGTCCGAAGTCTTCTCTCACATACCAAACACCCCTACCCACATATTAGCCTTCACCTCCCAGATACCAACAACCCACCGCAACGTACCATACTTATAACACCCAACCAACATACTACCACTCACCACCAGCCCCCCAAAACTACCAAAAACCTAGACCAAAATTTGACCGCAGACCACCCAGAAAATACACCCCGATTGTTGAGCCTATCGACCAATTATACGAGAGATTGAAGGCTGCCGGTTATGTCACTCCCACTCCCGCTGTTGCTATGGGAAATTCCTCCCAATGGATTAACCCAAACAAGATATGTGCCTACCACTCATGCATGAAGGGTCATACTATTAATGAATGTCACACTTTGAAGGATAAGATCCAGACGTTGATTGACACCAAGGTTATACAAGAAAAAGAGGCTGCACCTAATGTCCACAACAATCCTCTCCCGGATCACAGGGGCGAGGGAGTAAATGTAATAGAAACCGACAAAGAATGGGATCCGGAAGGGTCAATTGGGCTCATTCGTGAGGGGGATAATCCTAAAATACCTCCATTCACTCTCACACCTATTGTGGTACAGATTCGGTCACCGATTGAGGTTGAGGTAGCCACACCGACTCCGTTTTGAGGTTGAAGTAACAACGCCATCAGCCGTGCCAACTCCGTTCGAAGTGGAAGTGACCACACCCTTCACCGTGATGGTAGCACCTACACCGTCCTTTAAGTCTAATTCTATACTATGGGACTACGCCGCAAAAGAGAGAAGGAAAGGAAAAGGAAAAAAAAAGGAGGAAACAGGTTTAGCACAAGGCATGACCAGAACTGGTAGGGTTTATATGCTCGAACATTTGGGAGGAACAAGTAAAGAAGCCGCTTCTAAGCCACATATCATTGAAACTGAACCGGATGATATTTGGAGAAAGGTGCAAGCAAGAGAGTATTCTGTGGTTGATCATCTGAACAAAACCCCTGTTCAGATGTCCATTCTATTACTACTACAGAACTTCGAGGCGCATAGGAATGTGTTGATGAAAGTGTTGAATGAAGACTATGTAACCAATAACATTACCAGTGAGGAGATGTCCAATATCGTAGGACAAGTATTGGAAAGCCATAAGATCACTTTCCACGAAGATGTATTATCGCCGGAAGGATTGAGTCACAATAGGGCACTGCATATCACAATGCAATGAGAAGACAAATTCATTGCCAGGGTCTTGATATATGGGGGTTCAGGTCTCAACATCCGTCCATTGACCACTTTGAAGTGGTTTGGTAAAGGTTTGCATGAGATACGAGCAGGGAGTATGAACGTGAAAGCATTCGATGGGTCCTAAAGGACCACGATTAGGGGGACCAACCTCTGTTTACAGATGGGTCTGACCTGGTTTGATATTGAGTTTCAAGTGATAGACATATCCGCCACATACAATATGTTGTTAGGACGACCTTGGATACACGCTGCTGAGGCTGTGGCCTCTACTCTACACCAGGCCGTGAAGTTCGAATAGAATTATCAGGAAGTACTTATTCACGGGGACAAGAGTAATACTATTTACACCAATCAGACTGTTCCGGTTGTTGAGAATAGAAGGAAGTTGGGTGGAGAAACATACCATCACATTGAGCGTTTCAACGCGATTGAGAAAGATAAATGGTGGAGTACCAAAATAGAAAGCATATTAGCATGTGCAGGGTATGAACCTGGCAGGGGTCTCGGTAAAAATCTCCAAGGTATCACTAAACCAATACAGTTAAAGGGGCACAACACAACCTTTGGACTTGGATATCAGTACACCTGGTAGGAGTATAACGATTGGTCACCGCCATGACGTGTGTTGATACCCAATTTCTCCTTTATATATATATATATATATATATATATATATATATATATAAAGGCTTTAAATTAATTTCTTTATGAATGTTATTACATAAATATCCAATAATTATCCTCCAAATTATTTTATGATGATTTAATCATCTAAACTTATTATTTGTACCAATGTGAGGTTTTAAATATTTTACAGTGCATTTCTTGTAATTACATTTGCATTTTAAGGCTAAATTGCACATTTTGCGATAATAGCCCATATGCATGTATAATTACATTATCTATGAGGAAAATGAATTTTTATATTTTTATAATGTTAAATAATTATTTTTAGTCATTTTAGTGCACAAATGATATTTTTGTTATTTATTAATTACTTTCATAAATTATTTATTAATTAAATATTGAGTATTTAAAATTTGGCCCCAAATTTACCTTAGTTTCAGACCTAAACTACCCAGTCCCAGCTTAATAACCTCTTATCCCAAACCAAACAACCCCCCGGCCCAACCAATTAAACCAACCCGACCCAGAACCCTCAACTAATCGTGGCCGTTGATCTTTGAGATCAACGACCCATATTACTCCTACCCTTTTAATTAACCAAACACCCTAGCCCTAAGCCACTCTTCACCACCCGCCGCCTTTGAATTATCTCATCTCTCTGCCCAAACCTTAGCCGTCTTCCGCCAAATCTCTCTCCTAATCCCACCGAACATGGGATTATATGGCTATTTCTTGCCATATTCGACTCCCCCTTGGTGCTGGATCCTTCTCTATACCTCTTGACTAAACATGGCAAGCGGATATCATCATAATCGAACCAAAGTTGGTTCAACTTCTTGATCTTTCCACTATTACGTCTGTGTTCATTCTTGTTCTATTATGGTATGGATCTTTGTGTATCTCTGTTGCTTCTTACTTACCCCAAAAAATTGGGTTCTAGATCTCTTTTAGATAGAACCAAATCTTGTTCGATTCTTTGATTTTAAGTGATATTTTTGTCTATGTTCATCTTATTCTATGCAACATTTGATTTTTACTTTTTATTTATTTTAGATTTTTGCCAATTTTTGTACTTACCCTAAAATTAGGGTTTTGAAATTTCCCTCTTTTCCTTACTGATTTTGATTGCTTTACTTTCTAGTGTTTGACTGATTATTTTCTTTGTTTGGGTGTTTGATTTATACTTCTATATAAACCCCTCCCCACTCCCATTTGAAACACTCTCGAATCATTAAAAAATTTACTAAATCTTTTTTAATTTGTGTACTCTTTGCTCTTTAATACTCTTATTTTGCACTTTGGTTCCTGGCCGACTGAAAGCCAAGGCCAGAAATTCTATGTTCTTGCTCTTTTGTTGATATTCATAACATTGTGGACTTCCTTTCCTTCTTGTTTTCACTTAACTGGTGAGTTACCAAACCTTTGTCATTTTATTCCGATTTACCTGTCATTAGCATGTGTTTTCACTTCTGAAGATTGTCATTCAATGTGTTTCTAGGCTGTTCTAGTATGCAATTCTGACTGTCTTACTTCAATTTTAGGCCTTTCTAATCTAAATGCCATTACGTTTGTAGTTTGAGACATGTTTAGACCTGGTTTGAATTGATCTCTTTAAAGTGTGCCTAGCTTATGTATTACTGAATGTTTAGAACCTTTGCACTTTAGCTATCTCTTCAATGTTTAAATTTGCTATTAACCCGGCTCTTCGAACATGCTTTCATATCCCTTTCTATGGATTAGTTGACAAAATATTAATGTATTCATTAAGTATGTAGCGTAAATCTGTTTCTGAATTTGCTGTGATGACATGTAGCCTGTTTTATTCTTGTGTTCACTATGTCTTAACTTCCCTAGTAATTTACCTAATCCCTTAAGTCCTGTTTCCAATTGATATGATTCCTTCTTGTGACACTAGCATTCTGCACTCAACATAATCTAAACTTCTTTTTTTACTGTAAGTTTGTGTACATCAATCCTACAAACCTATTTAGTAACATGTGCATTATGTGTTGAATTTGTTCTTTTGAAACTTTGCTAAAATCTTTTCTTAAACCCCAAGCATGTTCTATTATCTGTTTTTATACGCTCAACTTGAATCTGTTTGTGTCCCTCAGTGCTGTCCCTTGACCTCAGTCTATTTTTTTACTTCTTGCTCTCTTTGAGTTCTTATTCTTAGCCGGCTGAAAGACAAGACTACTTAGGTTCTATCCTTTTACCTCCCTAGTGTGAGAACTGCTCAGGGTCCAATTGAGACCCTTGTGAACTCTGACACACTAGGACTTGGACCCTAGTTATCCTATGAATCTCTCCTATTAACCTCCCTAGTGTGAGAACTGCCCTGAGTTCCTGAATCCCTTGGGAAGTCTGACACACTAGGGCCTTGGTTATATATGCTCAACTCTGTTTTTACCTACTAGGTGAATTAATTGGTTTTTGGTTGCCTTATGTCATTGAAGATGTAATGTATGGGCTGTTGTGAACCATGTGAATGAAGGCCTGGCCTGGTTGGGTATATCTTTGGACCTGCTGTAGGTTCCCTATAGTTATTTTAATCTGTAATTTATTCCATTCATTTTGGGTCTGTAATAATTGTTGTAATGACAATTGGGGGTATTAGTAAAATTGGGAAAAAGGGTTTATCTTAATACTTGCATTGAAATGGGTAGACATCCTGCCTATAGGTTCTCTACTTTGCTCAAAGTGCGTTATTATTTTCAAATGTGTTTAGTTACTATGCGTTAGAAATCCTGCCTATAGGTTCTCTATTTGGTTCAAAGGTGTTCTGCTTTTACCTCTTATAAATCATGCCTATAGGATATTAAATGGCTAATATCTCAATATGTGCATTCATTAGGCTATATAGGATTCTGTTGATTTACATGTTACCTAATCTACAAATTTAGATACCATGCCTATAGGATATTAAATGAGTCCCAATTATGACTACAGAAATCGTGCCTATAGGGTCTAAAATCGGTCTTAATTATTATCCTGCTCGTTTCTTTCAAGTGCGAATGCTGAACTTTCAACACTGCTATTACTATTATTAGAAACCATGCCTATATGACTCGATTAAGCAAGTTCTTAATATATTCATGTGATTATCATTGTTAGTTACTATGTGAATCACCTAGATATCATGCCTATAGGTTTAACCTCTTATACTTATGATCATTAGGCAACTGCGTAGTCTTTTAGAAATCGTGTTAAGAAAATGGCTTCTACATATGAAACTGCTTGCTCATTAAAATCCAGAATCACATAGAGATCCTGCCTATAGGATTCTGCAACCTTAACTTGTTTAAAATCTGCAGCTGTCAAATGTTAATTAGTTTGCGTGCATTTGTTGTGTAAGTGCGGAGGCCAACTTGAGCCCTTATTTGCTTATACACGAAAGTCCAAATTATTTTTTTATGTCGCCTAGTTTTCTCCTTTTTGAGAAACCTAAGTTAAGTCTAGAACCACCCCGAGATAGAGGTCCAAAAGCCTCATGGACCATAGGCGTGGGACGGGTAATGCACGCATAGGGTACGATTTAGAATCAACTAGTGCACTTTAGGCAAACAACTTAAGATAGTAATCGGGTAGTAGGAGATGATACTCTGTGCCCGCTGAATAATACGAGTAACACCCCACCTCGAGGGAGTTACCAAGTATTATTTATATTGCACGTGGTGATCCTTTAGGCTAAAAAACTTAAGACCTCCCACCTTTGCTTTTAAAATCAATCATTTTGTTTATTTTCCCACTTTTGTGTTTTTTCTTTTTGCTTAGACTAATTCATACAATTCGAGTTCGGTCGGGACCCATATTTGTGGATTTCGAGGAGTGCCTAACACCTTCTCCTCGAGGTAATTTTAGCCCTTACCCGATCTTTGGTGACACAAACTGGTTAAACCTGAGTTACTTGTAAATAGGTGCCCTAACACACCTCTAACCCGTTAGGCGCGACTCTCTTTTAACACCCTTCCTTAAAGAGTTGTCATGTGTCGAAACCTGATTTCGCGAGAAAAAGGGGCGCAACAACATGACGACTCTGCTGGGGATATTTTTAGGCTCTTACCATTGCGAGCTTGGTCTATATGAATTAGTCTCCTCCGATAAGCGTGCCTCTATTATTTTTATATTACCTGAATATCCCGATCCCATTTTCCCTTTTATTGCTACATGCACACCGTCTTCCCTTATTTCCCTTTATGTGAACTCGTATGCAACTCTTCGCTTAATTTGGTTACAATATGCATTTACTGCCTTCATCATGAAAAACACTTGATAACGTGTTGTTTTATCTATGCATAAAGCATGCACCACATCATATTCCACTCGTGCGTAATTATTACCATAGCGACACTTGATGAGTGTCCGCGCTCTTCCTAAATTACCCTTTTAAATTTGGAAAGGCTTATTTGCGGTAAAACTAGTCGATCAGCGGTGCAATCGACAGTTCCGTTCCTTTCCCTCTCAAGTTGTTCACTTCAAGGTACCGGTCTAAACTTTTATAGAAACCCCACTCTGATATTAACTGTTCATGCATCATGTCTAAACCTAGTATGGTTAGAACGCTATCCGCGTAATAACTCTCTAAGGAAAACCTTGTCCAAAGCCCACTGAGATTTCCATAATCCCAACTAGTATAACCATGATATGTGCATTATTTGGAGTGCCGATATGCTAATCATTAATGTGTAAATAGTCGAATCCGGAGGGGGAAAAAGCTAATTTTATTTGTTGTGTAGAAATGAGGCACGAAGTCCCCAGGTTCTTCATGGTTCGAAGTATACCACCATTGTTGCTTGATTGGTGGGAAAATCTCTCGCCAAGCGAAAAAAACCATGTGAAAAGTGTTCTCGGGAATTTACCTTTCCTGCTAGACATTCGGCCAAACAATGTACTGATTGAGGCCGCTACTATGTTCTAGGATGAGAAGAGGGAAGTCTTTCGTTTTGGTGACATAGAAATGACTCCCCTTCTAGAGGAAGTAGGAGGCTTTGCTGGGCTTCCCTGGGATAGCCCTGGTCTATTGGTACCAGAAAATCGTACTTCTTGAGGCTTTCTAAAAATGATGGGTTTCATAAGGAATGATGAGTTAGTCTTATTTACGAGCGTTATGGGCACAACAAGTCCTACCACCTCTATCATGATGAGTCCATCACTTCTCAGGGTTGGACTCACCGCCGATTTTTTTGTGTTAATTGTTTGTTTTCAGGGGATGCTGGTATTCCCAATACAAGGAGAAAGGATCCACACTCGCTTAACTATGGTCATTAAGACTAATTGAGGGGAAGGCTTACACTATTTTCCCGATGATCGTGGCTGATATGTATCGAGCCTTGGACCGTTGCAAGAAATGATATATACGTTTGGAGGGTTGCGATCTGTTGCTGCAAATATGGTTGTTGGAACACCTACAAAGAGGACAATACCATCAAGAATTTCTGCGGCGACCATGGAATGACCACATAGTTTTTCACCATCCGAAGAGAATGACTTTTATCCCAGACATGTTTGCTCGATCGGGAAACGATGTGGGCTGAGTACAATTCTTTAGCAATTTGACTGACGACAAGGTCCATTGGACGTTCGAGTGGTTCCTTAGTAGTGAGTTCATCATCAGGTCAAGAGATGTTCCTTATCTAGTGTTAATCAGATTAAGAGGTATCTATCCTTATGCTCCTATCAGAGTCATGGGGCAAGCTGGGAGGAAACATGTCATATCACGAGTCTCCAAGACGGTTCATTACAAAGTAGACTTTCAGGGTAATGCCATTCCAATTAAGTGCGAGGCACAACACATGTGGCATTAAAAGATTGTTGTAAAAAAGGATACTATCGAGCCAAATCGGTATCATGCCGGCCATGTGTATTTCTACCCATCATGGTTGGTCGATGAAATAGCAGGAGAGGTCAAGACAAGGATCTATTTGAGAAACAAGGTCATAGATGACGTTGTTGAGACGCAAGTCAAGTACAGGAGGTTGCGTAAAAGAGTTTTCATGTCTGAGGCCAGACATTTGGAACAACACAAAGTGAACATGGAAGAAATCAATGAATGGAGAGGTACACTAAAAATCAACAGAGAGGTAGGAGTATTTATATTAGGGTTTGATGGAGCTTTAGGGGAAGATGAGGAAAATGATTGTGGATTTTCAGAATGCAGAGGGCAATGAAGGAGGACATCTAGAAAGGGCATATATGTTGTTGGACATGCGCGACCTAGGGAATCTGATCGATGGGGATAAGAAGGCCAAGCTTGGAGAAGGTCCCTCTGGGACCGAGTGGATTAGGATTGATATTTACTTGTTTTCTAGATTCGTTTTAGAATTCGATTGTACTAAGGAAAATGCCACTAGTAACTCTTTATAATTATTGGCATTTTAGTAGAGATTTGGTCTATTTATCATATTAATGAAATGACGCAATTATTGGCATTGAGTTTTATCCAAATCTATATGTCGCTAGGCCTACCTCAGGCACAATGAGGTCTCCAAATTAGTACATGAATTTATAATTCCGCAATACGTGTTTAAATACTGCAAATACCCTTACAATACTCCCTACCAACTTGTTTACTTTTTTGCTTTCCTTTATTTTGATTATTCCCATCCCCTAAGGTTGGTTTGTGCAGACTGACATCATCGACGTATCATATCAGATCTAGAGGACCTCCACCACCTCCTCCTCCAAGTGATCCCAAGAAAAAAAGAAAGGCTAATATGGATGATATAAGTGGTATCAGGAAAGACAACGCAACACATGCATAGAATGTTGAGACTTCGGATGGTCGGAGTACTCCGGCACATAATGAATTGGTTTTGCGGTTAGATCAACATACTGGAGTTACAAGGGGAACTTGAGCAGGTCCGTAACTTGGCAAACCTTTCCCTCACCTTGAATGTCCTAGACATCAACCAACAAAACACCCAATACCCAACTATTTAACCAAAGAATTAGATTCTCTGCCAAAGCTATTTTAAGAAGTACTCGGGTTTCTGATAACCAAGAGAATATGCTAATAATTGTAATAAGACATGCAAACAGAAAACAACAAAGATTCGTAAAAGTAAGTATATTTCAATAGTGATTCGAACGTGTCTTTACAAGTTATATTTTACTCCCTTTTATAGGGAATTTCTTAATATAACGTCTACTCTTTTCAGTGATTGAGCATTAATGATTAATAGTGGAACTAATGTAAAGTTACAATGATTAATCGTAACTGTTGCGTGAAGATTATGTAACGTTTGGCTCATCGATTGAAAATCTTCAAATCTGCCCTTTATTCTGTCATGATTCATTCTGACCGTGTTTCTTCATCTCCTCAATTAGATTGATATTCCCGTATCTGATTACCTCGTGGGTATGTCGTTCCGTTCCTCTTTGTCTCGTACCTCTTCGTAAAGTCTCGTCCAGTTGTCATGTTTTCATTGCTCCACATGGATTGCTTTGTCATCATAATTAGTACACGTGTGAAGCCTATTTTTACCAATACAGATAGCCCCCCTACTTACCATTTATTTATCGATTAAATATTTGGTAAGTGGATACTCATTTATGGCGGGAATATTTTGCCGTCGCTTCACTCGTACCATTGCATCCGTCTCTGAATGTATGCGTCGCTTGTCACTTCCATTTAATTCCCGTGCCATGTGGCATTCTCGGATTTGTTTTGCAATTATTCAGTGCCTTTTATGGCTTTTTGCGACTGCATCAGTCACGAAGTGACAGCTTCAATTATGACTTTCACATCACTGTGTTTTCCATTTTTTGACGGTCGCCTCTGAGTATAAATACCCTTTTTCCTCTCTTTACTTTCACGAAAAACTTCTAACCTTCTTTCTTTATTTGTAAATTCTTCATCCTCGTAAACATGTCTTCTTCAAACCAGCAATCCAAAAAGGTCATTATTGTAGATGAATTGACTCTTTCTGCTCCAACACGGAGTAGGAGGGGTAGTAGACTTAGGATCTTAAGTTCTACACCTTCCAAGGGTTCTTCTTCCCATACTACTCCTCCGCCATCTTCTAGGTCTACCGTTTCTTTGTCTTCTTCGAGGGCTAGGGCTTCTAGATCTTCATCAAAGAGTAGGGAACACAATGAACCACTACGTGAGCCGAGAGTCGATGATATCATTCCTGCCGAGTATTCTTTTGCCAAGGATAGTGAGGCCATGAGTGAGCATCTTTATTCCATGTCATTGCATGATAGTGCTAGCCTTTATCCTACCCAAATAACAGAGGGTTTAGTGTCACTCGTACGCAGAGACTGTTGTTGGAAGTCTGATTTTCCTTTTGTTGTTCCTAATGATAACCAAAGAATAACCTCTTATAGGATTGGGTATTCTTATGTTTATACTTATCCCTTCACATTAGGATTCGAGCCTCCCATCGACCCTGTTATCATTGAATTTTGTCGATTCTTCAATGTTTGCTTGGGACAAGTTGGTCCTCTTGTTTGGACAGTGGTTGTGTGCCTTAGGTATTTGGCCAATTTAGCTTATGTCCCCTTTACTTTCCATCATCTTATTCACCTCTATTCCCTGATGCTATTCCGCAAAGGAGTTTTTACTCTCGCGGCTAGAAGTAAAATAGTGTTAGTTATTCCGGATGATGACAAAGATAGAGGGTGGTATGTTCGGTATGTTGCTGTCCCTACTGCAGGTTTAGTAGGTGAAGAAAATATCCCTTCCCTGAGAAGTGGAACTTTGCACGTGAGTACAGTTTTGCTCACTTTCCCTTTTTTGTTTTCGATAAACTATCAATACCTTGACTGTTTCTTTTCCTTTTGCATCAATCATGGGAACCATTGAGAATGTCTCCGGTTTCCGTGATTGGGTAGAAAATCTTTTGTTAATCGCTCCTTTAGAAGAACGTTCTTGGAAGTACCTCTCTTCGAGGTTTGGTTGGAAGGTGAAAACCCATGGTAAGTGAGAGTTTTTCTTTTTTACTTCTTCCCCTTTTGAGCTTTATCTGATCCCTTTCATTTGGTAGGGTTTCCTGCTCGTGGAATTTCTGTTGCGGCTGTGTCTGCTTCAAAGATGTCCCTAGTTAAGGCTCAGGAAATCATTGTTGGCTCCTCCTCGTCGAAGAGGAAGGCAAATGGGCCCCGGACCTTGGAGGATTAAGAGGAACAAGAGGAGGGTTCGCTGGTTCATAGGTCACGTAGGAGGAGGGTCGTCTCTGACGATAAATCTGTGCCCGTTGTTGATCCTCCCGTACCTGAATCAGAGCCTTCCGCTCATGAAGATGCAACTCACTCTCCTGTTCGTGAGTCCTTTGATCACATGTTCTAGCAAGGTTTTGGTAAAATTTCAGATGAATCTCCTCTTGCTATTTTCCCTCCGCCTGCTCATGCAGAACTTTCATTTTGTTGCTCCTGTTGCTATTTCTGCACCCATTGTTTTTTCTGCTCCTCAGCCTACTCCGCCCGTGGCTCCTTCACCCGCCCCCACTTCCGTTCCTTCTGATGTTGAAGTAGGGTCTTCCAGCAGGGGGTGATAAATCAAGTTACGATAGAGGTTCCTGCAGGAGGCAGCCTCTTGAAAAAGTCGGGCCAGGCTGATGTATGGTTAAAGCCCTTGATAGGCCCGGTTGAGAAGTCTAAGATGGAAAGTCATAGCTCCTTAACTTGGATGAACGAGATTGTGCACTCGTCCTTAAAGGTAAAACTTGTTCCTTCTTCATGTGTATATATTATATTCTCTTTTACCGTATCTAACTTATTATTTTATGCAAATCAACCTTATAGGCACAAAATTGATGAAGAGAGTCGTTCAAATGGAGCAATCAACAAATGACGTCCATACCGAGGCTGACAATCGGAAGGAGCTGTACGAGAGTCTACAACTTGATATGGAGGCAATGGGGGAGGAGAAATGTACCTTGGAACAACATATCAGATTTATTGCAGCGGAAGTAGCCATAGAGAAGGCGTCTTCAAATCAGACAGGTAATGATAAAAACATCTTGGAGTCTTACTTTGTGGAGCAGCTTTCCCATGCCACCGAAGAGATTAGGAGCCTGAAGGCTTTGTTGGATCAGAAGGAGGCATATCTGGTAAACTTGTACAATTGCTCACCCAGAGCCAAGAAGACCTTCGTAAATCTTCGGATAAGGTCTCATGATGCTGCCGTGGCTGAGAGAGATGAGCTAAGAGCTGAAGATGAACAACGGGATAAAGACTACGAGGCTCTTGAGGACAAAGAAGCTGTCGATGTTAGTTGGGCTTATTTGAATGCCCGACTTGACATATTGACGGAGATGGGCCAAGAGAATTTTGACGTGGAAGCCGAAATTGCCAAAACCAAAAAGACGATTGAAAAGTCTCGGCAGAGTCAGAATTTCTCATCACCTGAAGTTGAGGTCCCTGATGAAGCTGCTGCACAAGCCTCGCCATCTCAATATGCTCCTCCTGCCAGTGAAGATAACCCCCCTCCCATCTAGTAAAAGAGTTTATACAACTTGGTCCTTTTTTTTATTTGGAACAATTGGTGGTTACCCCCGGTCTCATTGGGGGTAAAGTTTGGTCCTTTGTAAGTCTCCAACTGACAACTTAGGGGAATATTTTGTACAACCAAATCCGGCTTAGACTAAGTTAATACTTAGTTTTTTCCGTAATATATTAATATTAATATCGGCTGACTTTCGATTTTTTTGAGTTTTTGCTTTACTCTTAAGTCTTTGCATGCTTCTTTTTTGAGGTTTTTGTTTTACCTCTTAGTTTTTGACTTTGCATAGAAGAATGCTTAGATATATCGTACCTTTTCATAATAGGCATGATTTATAAAAGAGGGCCCTTTTTTTATCGTCACTTAATGAAGAAGACGTCTCAACTTCATAATGGTATAAATGTACAAAAGAGAGAAAGGAATTTCACATGTTTTTCTTAACAATGTTTTGAAGAAAGTCTTTGTATTATTTTGAACTTTCATAACATTTTACATGTGTTTGAGTATCGTCTATAACTCTTTTGTAACTGTTTTTCTTACAATAGATTTGGTATAAATACAATGATATGAATTTGTACCCGTAACTGTATTTCCTTTGCAACCGTTTTTGAATAAATAGAAGGGTATGAATTTGTACCAGTAACTGTTTTCATTTACAACAGTTTTTTAATAAATAGAAGGGTATGAATTTGTACCCGTAACTGTTTTCTTTTACAACAGTTTTTGAATAAATAGAAGGGAATGAATTTGTACCCGTAACTATTTTCTTTTACAACTATTTTTGAATAAATAGAAGGATATGGATTTTTACTCATAACTGTTTTCATTTACAACAGTTTTTGAATAAATACGAGGGTAATGCCTTTTTTCTTTTTCTATCCGTAACTGTTTTTATTTATAACATTTTTTGAATAAGTACAAGGATATGCATTTTTACCAGTAACTAACATTCTGCCTTTAACCTAAACATTCGTTTACATTTACGAATATGTTTTTTGAAGGTTTATGAATCACGCTTTGTGTTTTTGTCTTTGGCTCTTTGATTTTCTCATAATGCTTGACTTGTTGGGAAGATGGATCTGCAGGCTTGAGCTTTGACTTTTTTGATAGTCTTCTTTGCTTCTTCTTTGCCTTCCATACTGTATAGTCCCCCAAGTGTTTGATCTTTGAAGAATGAAATCTCGAGTACTTGACTATTCCTTCCTTGTGGTCCTTAGATGATGATTGCTTAACCCTTAAAAACGTCCATAAGAAAGTTGTAACCCTAGACCGGTAATTCAGTTACTTCTTCGTGTCTATGCATGTCTAATATCACCATCTGGTGATGGGTTAACTTTTTTCCTATCATCTAAAATGGTTAGTATAATCTTAATTGTACAAAAATAAAATAGAACGTAATGATACCTGACCGGGAGTATTCCTTTTACTTAGAAGTAATACTTCTTCAAATGAACATCATTCCAACTTGTTGGTAAAATTCTGCTGTCCATAGTTTCCAACTCATAAGCGCCTTTTCCAGCAATGCCACGGACTTTATAAGGTCCTTCCCAATTTGGATTTAGCTTTCCTACACCGGCTTCCTTTGTTGATTGGAAGACTTTTTTAAGAACAAAGTCCCAACTTTGAAATATCTGAGATGAGCTCTTCTGTTGTAATATAACTCTATAATTTGTTTTTGAGCTGCCATACGTATTAATGCATCTTCTCTCCTTTGCTCGAGCAAATCCAAATTTGTTCTCAACTCGTCGTTGTTTGTTTCTTCCATTGCTGTTGGGAATATCGTGCTTGGTTCGCCGATTTCCACCGGTATTAAAGTTTCTGAACCATAAACAAGCGCGAATGGAGTTTCTCCCATGGCTGTTTTTGCAGTAGTTCTGTAAGCCCATAATACTGTCGGTAGCTCGTCAGGACAGTTTCCCTTGTCTTTTTCCAACCGTTTCTTTAAATTGTTGGAAATGACTTTGTTCGTTGATTCGGCTTGCCCATTATCCACAGGGTGATATGGTGATGGAGTGATTTGTTTGATTTGCCAGCTTTCAAAGAATTTTGTGATTTTTGAGCCTATGAATTGTGGGCCATTGTCACATACAATCTCCTTTGGTATTCTAAAGCGGCATATTATGTGTCGCCATACGAAACGTTTCACTTTTTTTTCTCGCACCTGTTTAAAATCGTCTGCCTCCACCCATTTCGTGAAATAATCTGTTAATACGAGTAATAGTCGTACCTTTCCTTTACCAGGGGGAAGAGGTCCCCTATATCCATGCCCCATTCCATGAATGGCCATGGGGACACCACTTGGTGGAGTAATTCTTCTGGTCGATGCATATTGTTAGCATATCATTGACATTTTTTGCATTTAGCTACGAAATTCTCAGCGTCTTCTTCCATTTTAGGCCAATAGTACCCTGCTTTGATTAGGGTTTTGACTAAGGACCTAGCTCGTGCGTGGTTTACGCAGTGTCCTTCGTGTACTTCCTTCATCACGTAATCCGTTTGATTGGGTCCAAGGCACTTTGCTAGGGGACCTCCAAACATTTTGCGGTATAAAGTATCATGAACTAGGCAGTACCGTGCAGCTTTTCGGCAAAGTGCTTGAGCTTCTTTTTTATCTTCAGGCACGGTACCATTCTGCAAAAAAGTTTACAATTTCGTTTCTCCAATCCCAGGTTAAATTGTTAAATGTTACCTCATTTTTGTCCTGGTCGATTGCACAATGAAATAAGTGAATCACAATTGCATTGTCTTTATTTGTTACGTTGGTAACTGCTTCGAGGTTAGCCAATGCATCTGCTTCTGCATTTTCCTCCCTGGGTATTTGCATAACCTTCCATGACTGGAATTGTCTTACTATGTCTCGTGCCTTTTCCAGATATTGCAGCATCTGAGCCTCTCTAGCAATATAAGTCCCCTGCATATGGTTTACCACTAGTTGAGAGTCACTTTTGATCACGATCTGCTCGATTGAGAGTTCTCGTGCTAGTTCATGCCCTGAAATGACATCTTCGTACTCTGCTTCATTGTTAGTTATGGGATAACATTTTATAGCATGTCTTATCTTTTCACCCGTAGGTGATATTAAAATAATTCCCAAACCGGATCCTTTTACATTAGAAGAGCCGTCAGTAAATAGGGTCCATATTCCTGGATTAGCCCCATTGAAGATTTGTAAGTCTTTTTCCACTTCAGGGATTATGCTAGTATTAAAATCATCGACGTAATCGGCTAAAATTTGAGACTTTATTGCAGTTCTAGGCTGATATATTATGTCATGTTTGCTTAATTCTATTGCCCACTTAGCTAATCTTCCTGATAACTCTTGTTTATGAAAAATATTTCTCAGTGGATATAAGGTTACAACAGTAATTGGGTGACATTGAAAGTACGATCTTAACTTTCTAGCTGCCATGATTAGAGCTAAAGTTAATTTTTCTAGATGAGGATATCTAGTTTCAACATGTACTAAAGATTTGCTTACATAATAAATTGGAGATTGTTTACCTCTGTCTTCTCTTACCAATACTGCACTTACGACAATTTTTGCAGCGACAAGATAGGCGTATAGCCGTTCCCCCTCCTTTGGTTTAGACAATAGCGGGGGATTTGATAGATAGGCCTTCAGATCTTTGAGAGCCTGTTGGCATTCTTCTATCCATTCGAACTAATTCTGCTTTTTTAGAACTGAAAAGAATTTAAAACTCTTCTCCGAAGACGTGGAGATGAATCATCCTAAGGCTGCAATTCTTCCTGTTAGTCTTTGAACTTCTTTTTTGCTCGTTAGTATATCAAGTTTGAGCAGGATTTACTTCAATCCCTCTATTTGATACAATCAAACCCAAAAACTTACCTGATTCAACGTCAAAGGCGCATTTTTCTGGATTTAATTTCATGTTATACCTGCGTAGGATTTCGAAGGTAATTGAAAGATGCAGGAAATGATCTTCTACTTGTGTTAATTTCACCAACATGTCATCAATATATACTTCCATTATTTTTCCCAGATGTTCCTGGAACATCTTGGTCACTAGCCTTTGATACGTGGCTCCAACATTTTTCAGTCCAAATGGCATGACTTTGTAACAATAAGTCCCCCTGTTTGTAATAAAGGAGGTTTTTTCCTCATCTGAGGGATCTATTTTTATCTGATTATAACCAGAGTACGCATCTAGAAAGCTTAACAATTCATGACCTCTTCATCGATCACTTGGTTCTTGAATGGTCATTGCTTTCTTTTCTTTATTTTGACATGCACGAAGGATGGATCTTCATTTGGTTTATGAGTCATCACTTCTGGAGGTATACATGTCATATCGGAATGAGACTAAGCGAAACAATCTGCGTTAGCTTTTAAATATTCAATTAACTTACCTCTTCTCGTGGGACATAGCCTCGTGCCTATATGAACTTTTTGCTCAGGCTCCTGCTCGAACAGTGGAATAGCTTCGAGCTCCTCAGTAGTTGTTTTGATATGCTCGTCCTCTTCTGGATCCTGAATGATATCGGGTCTGGAATCTATGTCTGTATGTTTTGATGTTGCCTCTGTGGTGATTTGGTTCACCTTTTCGTCACTATTTTCTTCCATACCTGTTTTGGTGATTTCTTCGTCTTTTTATTCTTCCGCTACCTATTTTTTGTTAAAGTGTACTACTGAATTTATGTTCCTTGAGGTCTGGTGATCGCCTCGAATCTGTTGAATTCCCCATTTGGAAGGGAATTTAATTACCTGATGTAAAGTAGATGGTATTGCTTCCATATCATGGATCCATGGCCTCCCCATGATTACGTTGTAAGCCATATCAGTATCAATGACTTGGAATTTCGTATTTTTGATTACTCCTTCTGTATAGGTACTAATCTCAATTTCTCCTTTTATTATGACTGAAGAGTTGTCAAACCCATATAAGGCGCGTGCCTTTGGAATTACTCGATCCTCCATTAGCATCTCTTCCACAACTCTCAACAAAATGATATTGACTGAGCTGCCTGGATCAATCAACACTCTTTTTACGTTAGTGTCATGTATAAGTAGGGATATTACCAGTGCATCGTTATGTGGAAGCATTAATTCGTTGACATCGGCATCATCGAATGATATATTGTCTGCTTCCATGGCCTCACGAATCCGCTTCCCGTGTGTAATTGTGAACTTGGTTGTTCTTTTGCAAACTACTTCGTTTACCTTTTCTTTTCCGTGTATCACATTTACTGTTCTCTTTGGGGATGGTGGATTTGGGGGTTCTTGCATGTTCTTCATATATGCATGTTTACCTTTTTCACTGAACAGTTCTATCAGATAGCCTTGTTTTAATAATTTTTCTACCTCACCTTGCAATAACCTGCAATCTGACGTTTTGTGTCAATGATCGTTATGAAACTCGCACCAGAAGTCTGGATTCCTTCTATTTGGATTCGATCTCATTTATTTGGGCCATCGAACTTTATCATCCATGTTTCTTAATACTGTAATTAACTCAGAAGTACTTACATTGAAGGTGTAGTCTCCAATTCTTGTGTTACCTCTGTTTCGTTCATCTCGATCCTTCCTGGATCTTGATGAGGATGAGCTCGTATCTCTATTTGATGGTCTGTATTCTTACCGTGTGTTTTCAAACTTGGAACGCATTTCTCTTCCCGAAGGTCCCATATATGGATCGTACTTGTTCTCCTTTCCGGTTCGGAGTGTCCAGAACTGGTTCTGTCTTCTGCTTTTGATTGAGCAATGATATCTTGTTCTATTCGTAACTTGGTGTTGTACCTGTTATAGAAATCATTCCGTGTCGTGGCTGGGAATTCTCTCAAGCTTTCCTTGAGTCTTCTCGTGGGTTCTGAGCTTCTATCATTTAAATTGCTTGCAAATGCCATTGCTTCCTAATTGTCAGGCACTCTTGGTACCAATATTCTTTCTCGTTGAAACTCGTCTACAAACTCACGGAGAAGCTTCGTGTCTCTTTGTTTTATTTTTAATATGTCTTCCATTCTTTTTTTGACTTTTTGCGCACTGGAGTGTGCTTTTATAAAAGAATCTGCAAGCTCAGCAAAAAAGTCAATAGAATTTTTGGGTAAAAGAGAATACCATGTTAGCGCTCCTTTGGTGAGTGTCTCTCCGAACGTCTTGACCAGTACTGATTCAATTTCTTGTTTAGTCAATCATTGACTTTTACTCCTGTAGTAAAAGCAGTGACATGATCACGTGGATCGGTTCTCCCGTCGTACTTGAGAATATCACGCATTATGAATTTCTTGGGAATAAGCAAGGGTGCTGCATTCGATTCAATAGTTTTGTTCCTTCACCTGTTTCTGCAAGATTAGTAACAAAGATTGTAAATCTGAATTATTGGACATACCTGGTCTTGTTTCTAGAGACTCATTCGGAGTGCCTCTACTTCCAGAGTTTGCTAATCCGGATTGTGGATTTTCCACAAATGCTATGTTGTTAGGAGGAGGCGTAGGTGATACAGCTGGTAGCCGCCTCATGAAACCATGTAAGGCTTCATTTATATAGTCACCAACCATTTGTTTTACAGGGTCTTGTTATCCTGTATGTTCATGTCCATTGTGATCATTGTTTTGAGTCATAAATCTCTCTAGGGATTGATCCCTTGAACCTCGTGGCGATCCCTGAGGTGATGGAACTGGAGTTCCAGTTGTCCGCTGGTTGTTTTATTGGCGTTCGACATGATTCACAAAAAGGTTGTTTGAGAAAAAACAAAGATTATCAGATTTCCGGTAACGAAACTAATTTGTTTAACCAAAGAATTAGATTCTTTGCCAAAGCTATATTAAGAAGTACTCGAGTTTCTGATAACCAAGAGAATATGCTAATAATTGTAATAAGACTTGCAAATAGAAAGCAACAAAGATGCGTAAAAGTAAGTATATTTCAATAGTAGTTCGAACGTGTCTTTTCAAGTTATATTTTACTCCCTTTTATAGGGAATTTCTTAATATAACATCTACTCTTTTCAGTGATTGAGCATTAATGACTAATAATGACATTAATGTAACGTTACAATGATTAATCGTAAATGTTGCGTGAAGATTATGTAACATTTGGCTCATTCATTAAAGATCTTCGAATCTACCTTTTATTCTGCCTTGATTCATTCTGACCGTGTCTCTTCATCTCCTCAATTAGATTGTGATTCTCGTATCTTATTACCTTGTGGGTATGTCGTTCCGTTCTTCTTTGTCTCATACCTCTTTGTAAAGTCTCGTCCAGTTGTCATGTTTTCATTGCTCCACATGGATTGCTTTGTCATCATAATTAGTACACGTGTGAAGCCTATTTTACCAATACACCAACACCTTCTCAAAACACACAAAAACATCACCCGCAAAATCCCCCCCCCC
>ML279614.1:47189-59067 GCA_005239495.1 Nicotiana undulata
AAAAAACCCCCCCCAAAAACCCCCCCCCCCCCCCCCCGCACCTCATCAATACACCACGCCTCCCCAAAATCCTAATCTTTCACCAGTACCAACTCCTCCTTAGCACCAACGTCATCCAACGTACTACCCACAAACTACCACCTACCACACTCCTTAAAACAAACCACAACCTACCCCTGATCCCCATAACTCAACCAATGATCGCCACTACACCCAAATCCCTAGAATCCACCAAAGTAACCCCATATACGTAAACCTTACCCCATACTTCACAACAAACCCCATACACACCAGAATCCGCCGAGAAGGGCCTGATCATCAAGAACATAGAGGAGGAACTTTAGAAGCTTACAAGTCGAGTCCAAGGTGTCGAGGGGGGTAAGGGCATTGAAGGTTTGAATTATGAAGATTTGGGTATTCAGTCGGATTTAGAATTGCCAGTGGATTACAAACCTCCCAAGTTCTAAATGTTCGATGAAATAGGTGATCCAAAGGTGCATTTGAGGACGTATTGCGACAAGCTCGTAGGAGTTGGTGAATATGAAATAATCCGCATGAAGTTATTCATGAGGAGACTCACTGGAGACGCCCTATCTTGGTATATCAGCTAAAATCCAAAAACGTGGGTTAACTAGGTAAGCATGGCGTCAGATTTCATGGATCGGTTCAGATTTAGTACGGAATGCACCAAATTTCTTCTATATCAAGAATCTTAAGAAGAAACCAACAGAGACTTTCCGCGAGTATGCTACTCGGTGGAGATCAGAAGCTGCGAAGGTAAGGCCGACATTGGAAGAAGAACAAATGAACAAATTTTTTGTCCGGGCCCAGGATCCGCAATACTACGAGAGGTTAATAGTCATTGAAAATCAAAAATTCTCCGACATAATCAAACTGGGAGAAAGAATAGAAGAAGGAATTAAAAGTGGGATGGTAACCAATTTCGAAGCATTACAAGCTACGAACAAAGCCTTGCAGTCAGGAGGCATATCCAAAAAGAAGGAAGTAGGGGCCGTGACGGTAGACCAAGGTCAGAAATATCCTCTCACATACCAAACACCTGCACCCACATATCAGCCTTCACCTCCCAGATATCCACAACCCGCCACCGCTTACCATACTTACAATACCCAGTATTACCACTCACCACTAGCCCGCCAAAACTATCAAAAACCCAGATCGAATTTCAACCAGAGACCGCCTAGACATTACACCCCCAGTGCTGAACCCATCAACTAGTTGTATGAGAGACTGAAGGATGCCAGTTATGTCACTCCCATTCCCGTTGTTTCCATGGAAAATTCCTCTCAATGGGTCAATCCAAATAAGACATGTGCCTACAACTCTAGCATGAAGGGTCACACTACCGTTGAATGTTACACTCTGAAGGATAAGATTCGAACGCTAATTAATACCAAGGTTATACAAGCAAAAGAGGTTGCACCTAATGTCCACAATAGTCCCCTCCCAGATCATAGGGGCGAAGGGGTAAATGTAATAGAAACTGATGAAGAATGGGATCCGGAAGGGTCAATTGGGATCATTCGAGAAGGGGACGATGTGAGGATCTGAAGAAGAAGAAGTGCTATCTGGTTTGAGGAATCTATTCTTAGAAGATGAAAACTTGGACTACAATGTAATAGTTTAGGAGGAGGAAGGACTCGCCATCCATACAGTGGAGAAATGAGTTGTTCTCAGGAACTGGACAACCACACCATCAAAGGCTCGCCGAGTCCCGGGGTAGCCTGGCTACTAGTGTCATTTATTTTTTAAAATAATTCTTTTGAGCATTTTAAAAACATTTTCAGTATTTTGTTTTGGAAACGTTTGTTTAAATCATTAAAATTGCTTTTTGTTAGATATTTTGATACTTATCAATGGCTTGTTATTTTATTATTTATTACTATTCTCTACATTTTTTCTCTTTACATCATTACTATTTCTTATCTTGATAAACCAACGACTGTGACATGTAATGAGACAATGCAACATAAGGATAGTGACTCAGAAGAGATAGAAGAAGAAGATATAATACTTGAGGAAATTTTCAGAGAAGTTGAGAATTTTTAGAATAAACCTATGTCCAACCTGGACAAGATTGAGATAGTCAACTTGGGAGATTCCAAAATAGTCAAAGAAACTCGCAAAAGCATTCACCTGTCACCATCAGAAAAAGAAGAGTACACATTTCCTGAAAGAATATGAAGACATTTTCGCATGGTCCTATGATTATATGACTGGTTTGAGCACATCTATAGTGGCTCATAAACTACATACCAATCCGATGTGTCCGCCTGTAAAGCAAAATCTCAGAAAGTTCAAGTCGGACATAAGTCTGAAAATCAAAGAGGAAGTCACCAAGCAGATCAAAGCTAAGGTTCTCAGAGTGGTTGAATATCCGACTTGGTTGGCCAACATCGTGCCGATTCCAAAGAAGGACGAGAAATTCAAGGTATGTGTCGACTATCGGGACTTAAATAGAGCAAGTCCCAAAGATGATTTTCCACTACCCAATATACACATATTGATCGACAACTGAGCCTAACATGAACTCCAATCCTTTGTGGATTGCTTTACGGGATATCATCATATCTGGATGGATGAAGAAGATGCTGAGAAAATAGCTTTTATTACACCTTGGGGGGTGTACTGCTATAAAATGATGTTGTTTGGTCTGAAGAATGCTGGGGCCACTTATATGAGAGCCATGACAACTATTTTCCATGACATGATACATAAAGAGATAGAGGTATATGTGGACAACTTCATTATCAAATCCAAGAAAGGTACAGATCACATAACGGACTTGAGGAAATTCTTTGATCGGCTTTGGAGGTACAATTTGAAATTGAATCCCGCAAAATGTGCCTTTGGAGTCCTCTCTAGAAAATTGTTAGGATTCATCGTCAGCCGCTGAGGAATTGAACTAGAACCATCAAAGGTCAAGGTTATCCAGGATTTTCCGCCTCCAAAGGACAAGAAAGACGTGATGAGTTTCATGGGGCATCTCAATTATATCAGCCGCTTCACAGCGCAATCAACTGTAATATGTGTGTCGATTTTCAAAATGTTGAAGAAGGATGTCGCAACTAGTTGGACTGAAGACCGTCAGAAAACTTTTGACAAAATCAAAGAATATTTGTCCACACCTCAGTCCTGGTCCTTCTAGATCCCGGTAGACCACTGCTACTCGATCTCTCCGTACTTGGTGGGGATTTCGGTTGTGTCTTGGGATAACATGACGAGACCGGGAGGAAAGAACAAGCCATATATTATCTGAGTAAGAAGTTCACACCCTATGAAGCGCGGTATTCTCTGCTAGAACGCACATGTTGTGCTTTGACATGGATAGCCCAGAAGTTGAGGCACTACTTCTGTGCCTATACCACATACCTCATATCAAATATGGATCCTTCGAAGTACATCTTACAGAAACCCATGCCTACGGGGAAGCTAGCAAAATGGCAGATATTGTTGAGTGAATTTGATATCATCTATGTGACTCAGAAGGCGGTTAAGGGACAAGCATTAGCGGACCATCTTGCGGAAAATCCTGTAGGAGGAGAATACGAGGCACTAAAAACGTATTTTCCTGATGAAGAAGTATCATTTATAGGAGAAGATATTGCTGAAACCTACGACGGTTGGAGAATGTTTTTCGAGGGGGCTAAAAATTTCAAAGGAGTGGGTATTGGAGCCGTCTCAGTGTCAGAAACCGGTCAGCGTTACCCGGTATCCACAAAAATCAGATTTCCATGCACCAATAATATGGCAGAGTATGAGGCTTGCATATTGGGGCTCAATTTGGCCGTTGACATGAATATCCTAGAATTATTGGTAATTGGTGATTCAGATCTTCTAGTACATCAGGTGCAGGGAGAATGGGCTACAAAGAATACCAAGATATTACCATATGTATATCATGTGCAAGAGATGATGAAGAGGTCCACGGAAATAGAGTTCAGACATGTCCCGAGAATCCAGAAGGAGTTCGCAGACGCATTGGCCACTTTGTCCTCCATGATACAGAACCCGAACAAGAATTTCATCTACCTCATTATGGTAAGGATACATAACCATCCAGCTTACTATGCTCATGTTGAAGAAAAAATAGATTGTAATCCATGGTTTCACGATAACAAGGAATACTTGGCAAAAGGAGAGTACCCGGAGCATGCAAATCATACTAAAAAACGCACGCTCCGGAGATTGTCCAACCATTTCTTCCAAAGTCGAGGAATTCTATACAGAAGGACTCCAGGCCTAGGGTTATTATGGTGTGTTGATGCCAAGGAAGCTTACAAACTGCTTGAAGAGATACACGATGGCATTTGCGGACCACACATGAATGGTTTCGTTTTAGTCAAGAAGATACTAAGAGCATGATATTTTTGGATGACTATGGAAATAGACTACATTTGGTATGTCCAAAAATGTCATCAGTGCCAAATACATGCAGATATGATACGACTCAAACGGGCACAAGTTCATTCTAGTGTCCATAGACTGCTTCACAAATTGGGTTGAAGTTGCATCTTACAAAGTCGTAACCAAGAAAGTCGTTGCAGATTTTGTCAAAGATCGCATTGTTTGCCGATTCGGGGTTCCAAAATCCATAATCACCGAAAACGCCGCCAATCTCAACAGTGACCTAATGAAGGCTATGTGCACGATCTTCAAAATCAAGCACTAGAATTCCGCAGCATACCGGCCCCAAATGAATGGTGGCGTGGAGGCCGCCAACAAGAACATCAAAAAGATATTGAGGAAAATGGTAGAATATCACAAGCAATGGAACGAGAAACTACCATTTTCCTTATTGGGATACCGTACAACAGTCCGCACATCAACCGGGGCAACTCTTTATTTGCTTGTCTATGGTACTGAAGTTGTCATTCTTGCCGAGGTAGAAATTCCTTCCTTGAGAATTATACAAGAAGCTGAACTCAGTGATGCATAGTTGATAAGAAGCTGCTATGAACAATAAGCTCTCATTGACGGGAAAAGAATGAATGCAGTATGCCATGCTAAACTCTATCAGAATAGGATGTCCAGAGCTTTCAACAAAGTAGTCAAACTTAGACAGTCTGCACCAGGGCAGCTGGTGCTGAAACAGATCTTTCCACATCAGGATGAAGCCAAAGGAAAATTTTCACCCAACTAGCAAGGACCCTACATGGTTCACAGGGTACTAACAGGAGGAGCACTCATACCCGCAGAAATGGACGGAGAGATTTGGCCAAAGCCTATCAATTCAGACGCAGTCAAAAGATATTATGTTTAATCTGTTTACATTTCTTCATTTGATATAACTGAACTACGCTTGACCTGATTCCCATTTAAGAGGGGATACGTAGGCAGCCTTGTGGGTTCGGTCACAATTCAATAAAATTTTCATTTTCCCCACAATCAGAAACTAGGGTAGAATTTTGAGAAGGACCCTCAAAATTCTGGAGCAAGTCCAGCCGACGTTATCATATGCAGAACAATCAGAGAATCGCCTAAGTAAACTGGGGCAGAATTTTGAGGAGGACCCTCAAAATTCTAATGCAAAGAAGTCGCAATGTCTCTGAAGTGTCACAGTCATTGGTTCATCTAATTTATTTGATACTACTATGTTTAAAAGTAACTATGCACGCATATTTTTCAAAAACTTTATTTTATGAAATAGCTAGATTCTACCCATGGTAATTCGAGCGGGATTTCGATGTGGGGAAAAGCAAAGCAAGCAATAGAAGGCATGAACCAACCTTCCCCATAAAACTCACGATTTTCCTTTGGATGCAGGAACAAGAAATATTCGCAAATTCGTGCCCACCTCAGAATCACTATCTTCATAACAACAAAGTTGCCAAGCGCAAACATGTCTCCAGTTAAGAAATACTTTGTTCCTACTTATTATATTCATTTTACATGAGGCTAAGACCTGCCTCCTTAAAATTGCACGAGACTAAGCACTGTCTCCATCTTGCATGAGGCTAACCCCTTCCTCCTTAATTGCATAAGGCTAAGCATTACCTTCAGTTGAATGAGACTAAGCCCTGTCTCCTTTTCTTGCATGAGGCTAAGCATTTCCCCCTTAATTGCATAAGGCTAAGCATTGCCTTCACCTGCATGAGACTAAGCCTTGTATCATTTTCTTCTACGAGGCTAAACGCTGCCTCCTTAATTGCATAAGTCTAAGCATTTCCTTCCGCTGTCTTTGACTAAGTCCTGTCTCATTTCTTGCATGAGTCTAAGCATTGTCTGCTTAATTGCATAAAGGCTAAGCATTGTCTCCATCTTTGCATGAGGCTAATCCCTATCTCCTTAATTGCATAAGGCTAAGCACGACCTTCTCCTACATGAGACTAAGCATTGTCTCCATCTTTGCATGCTGCTAAGCCCTGCCTCCTTTATTGCATAAGGCTAAGCACTGCCTTCCTTGGCATGAGACTAAACATTGTCTCTATCTTTGCATGAGGCTAATCCATGCCTCCTTAATTGCATGAGGCTAAGCATTGCCTTCCCATGCATGAGGCTAAGCCCTGCCTCCATAATTGCATAAAGCTAAGCACTACCTTTCCCCGGACGAGACTAAGCATTGTCTCCATTCTTGCATAAGACTAAGCATTGTCTCTCCTTGTATAACCACAAATGATATGCTACTTGAAACCATGCATTATTCTCTACCTCAGAGCTAAACTCTACCCCCGACCTTACACAAGACTAAGCTCTGTCTTGTTTCATTTCAAGCATCATGTCTTTTTATTTCACGGGCTGAAATATAGCCAATTTTTTCGAAGGCGTCATAGTACGAAGGCATCATCCTCATAGCAAGAAGACACCATGCCATGACCTGAGGATCTCTCAATATTACACATCATTATTCAAAGGCATCATGGTTCAGAGGCACCATCCTCATGGCCCGAGAACATCATTTCATGGTTTGCGAATCCTTTACCATTGAATTCATGGCCCACGACATCATGGTCTAAGGGCACCATCCTCATCGTCAAAAGACAGCTCTCATGGTCCAAAGGAAATTTTCATCATGTCTAAATTCTCGCAATAATCCATATATATTTGCATGCATCGTGTTTTAAGTTTTGGAGGTAATCCAAGAGGCAACCGTTCTCATAACAGGAGCAATCTTCGCTCCGGTTTTCGTTCAACGTTCATATCCCGCAATTACTTCAAATGTAGCCAACCGCCGTCCTTTACCCATTCCCATTTGATAACCGTTCAAATATACATACCCATTCCCAAATACATTCATTTGAAGTTCTGATATCGTCATATCCAGAAGAGTTTGTCCGTTCTTCTAATAACTCCATCGGTTTATTCCACCGTTGAATCCAGAACTACACATGGCCTGATTCCTGTAAAACTAGGGATATGTAGGCAACTCAGAAACCATGGTTCGGCCTATATTTTTCAAAATCACCCCATTCGGTCAAACTCGGGCATCATTTCATAATATATTTGCATAACCACAAATGATATGCTACTTGAAACCATGCATTATTCTCTACCTCAGAGCTAAACTCTACCCCCGACCTTACACAAGACTAAGCTCTGTCTTGTTTCATTTCAAGCATCATGTCTTTTTATTTCACGGGCTGAAATATAGCCAATTTTTTCGAAGGCGTCATAGTACGAAGGCATCATCCTCATAGCAAGAAGACACCATGCCATGACCTGAGGATCTCTCAATATTACACATCATTATTCAAAGGCATCATGGTTCAGAGGCACCATCCTCATGGCCCGAGAACATCATTTCATGGTTTGCGAATCCTTTACCATTGAATTCATGGCCCACGACATCATGGTCTAAGGACACCATCCTCATCGTCGAAAGACAGCTCTCATGGTCCAAAGGAAATTTTCATCATGTCTAAATTCTCGCAATAATCCATATATATTTGCATGCATCGTGTTTTAAGTTTTGGAGGTAATCCAAGAGGCAACCGTTCTCATAATAGGAGCAATCTTCGCTCCGGTTTCCGTTCAACGTTCATATCCCGCAATTACTTCAAATGTAACCAACCGCCGTCCTTTACCCATTCCCATCTGATAACCGTTCAAATATCCATACCCATTCCCAAATACATTCATTTGAAGTTCTGATATCGTCATATCCAGAAGAGTTTGTCCGTTCTTCTAATAACTCCATCGGTTTATTCCACCGTTGAATCCAGAACTACACATGGCCTGATTCCTGTAAAACTAGGGATATGTAGGCAACTCAGATACCATGATTCGGCCTATATTTTTCAAAATCACCCCATTCGGTCAAACTCGGGCATCATTTCATAATATATTTGCATCATCATTTAGCTTATAATCTTTACAAGCATTTTTCATAATTTTTTATAATTTTTAAAGGCTTTAAATTAATTTCTTTATGCATTTTATTACATAAATATCCAATAATTATCCTCCAAGTTATTTTATGATGATTTAATCATCTAAACTTATCATTTGTACCAATGTTAGGTTTTAAATATTTTTTAGTGCATTTCTTATAATTACATTTGCATTTTTAAGGCTAAATTGCGCATTTTGCGATAATAGCCCATACGCATGTATAATTACATTATCTATGCAGAAAATGACTTTTTATATTTTTATAATGTTAAGTAATTATTTTTAATCATTTTAGTGCATTAATGATATATTTTTTTATTAATTACTTTCATAAATTATTTATTTATTAAATATTGGATATTTAAAATCTGGCCCCAAATTTACCTTAATTTCGGACCTAAACTACCCAGTCCCAGCCCAATAACCTATGATACCAAACCAAACAACACCTAGCCCAACCAATTAAACCAACCCGACCTAGAACCCCCAACTAATCGTGGTCGTTGATATCTGAGATCAACGACCCATATTACTCCTACCCTTATAATTAAACTAACACTCTCTAACCCTAAATCACTATTCACCACCCGCCGCCTTTAAATTCTCTCATATCTCTGCCCAAACCTTAGCCGTCTTTCCCCAAATTCCTCTCCTAATCCCATCAGACATGGGATTATACGGTTATTTCTTGCCATATTCGACTCCCCATTGGTACTGGATCCTTCCCTACACCTCTTGCCTAAACATGGCAAGCGAACCTCATCAGAATCAAACCAAACTTAGTTAAACTTCTTGATCTTTCCACTATTCCGTCTGTGTTCATTCTTGTCTATTATGGTTTGGATCTTTGTGTATCTTTGTTGATTCTTACTTACCCTAAAAATTATGGTTCCCAATCTCTTTTAGATGGAACCGAATCTGGTTCTATTCTTTGATTTTAAGTGATATTTCTGTCTATATTCATCTTATTTTATGCATCATTTGATTTTTACTTTTTATTTATTTTAGGTTTCTGCCAATTTTTGTACTTCCTCTAAAATTAGGGTTTTGAAATTTCCCTCTTTTCCTTACTGATTTCGAATGCTTTCCTTTCTAGTGTTTGACTGATTATTTTCCTTGTTTGGTTGTTTGATTTCTACTGCTATATAAACCCCTCCCCACCCCCCTTTGAAATAGTCTCGAATCGTTAAAACAATTACTAAAAAAATTTAAGTTGTGTGCTCTTTGCTCTTTAATACTCTTTTTCTGCACTTTGGTTCCTGGCCGGCTGAAAACCAAGGCCAGAAATTCTGGGTACTTGCTCTTTTTTTGATATTCATAACACTGTGGACTTCCTTTCCTTCTTGTTTTCACTTAACAGGTGAGTTACCAAACCTTTGTCCTTTCATTCCGATTTACCTGTCATTAGCATGTCTTTTCACTTCTCAAGATTGTTGTTCAATATGTTTCTGGGCTGTTATCGTATGCAATTTTGACGGTTTTACTTCAATTTTTGCCTTTCTAATCTAAATGCCATTACGTTTGTAGTTTGAGACATATTTAGACATGGTTTGAAATGATCTATTTAAAGTGTGCCTAACTTATGTATTACTGAATGTTTAGAACCTTTTCACTTTAGCTATCTCTTCAATGTTTAAATTTTCTATTAACTCAGCTCTTCGAACATGCTTTCATATCCCTTTCTATGGATTAGTTGAAAAAATATGAGTGTATTCATTAAGTATGTAGCGTAAATCTGTTTCTGAATTTTCTGTGATGACATGTAGCCTGTTTTGATCTTGTGTTCACTATGTCTTGACTTCCCCAATAATTGCCCTAATCCTGTTAAGTGTTGTTGCCAATTGATATAATTCGTTCTTGTGACACTAGCATTCTTCACTCAGCATAATCTAAACTTCTTTTCTTACTATAAGTCTGTGTATATCAATCCTGCAAACCTGTTTAGTAACATGTGCATTATGTGTTGAATTTGTTCTTTTGAAACTTTGTTAAAATCTGTTCTTAAAACCCAAGCATGTTCTATTATTTTATATGCTCAACTTGAATCTGTGTAACGACCCGACCAGTCGTTTTGCGTATTCGGACTACATTCCCCTAAATAAGACTTTCCGTAGTGGCTTATAGTGATTTATGACTCGCGGGGACAGGTGGTTCGGGATCTGGAAGTGTTTAGGGCAGTATAGGAACACTTGGTTTCTTAAGGTTGGCTTTTAAGGCCAAGTTTGACTTCGGTCAACATTTTGAGTAAACGACCTCGGAATCGAGTTTCGACGATTCCAGTATCTCTGTATGATTATTTTGGACTTGTGCGTATGTCCGTAATGGATTTTGGATGACCCGGGAGTGTTTCAACGCCAAATAGCGAAAATAGATTTTCCTTAAGTTCATATTATGGTTTAGAACGTGTTTTTTGTGTCACCGAGGTTCGAACGGAATTCCGAGACCGCGAATAGTTCTGTTATGTCATTTATGACTTTCCTGGAAAATTTGGTGTCATTCCGAGTTGTATAGGTCGGTTCGGCTCATTGAAGCCGAATTCAAGAACTTGAATTTTCTTGAGTTTGATTCTAGGGGTTTTGAGGTGTGATTTTGAGTTTTAGCGTTGTTTTGGGTGTTCCGAAGGCTCGAGCGAGTCCGTAATATGATTTAAAACTTGTTGGTACAATTGCACGGGGGTTTGGGTGGGCCCAGGTGCCTCCCAGACACCAAACGGGGAAAAAACCCAGCAGCTGACCAGGTCAGGTGTGACCGCAAGTGCAGTTGCCCAGATCGTAGGTGCGAGACCGCCCCTGCGGTCAAGGCCTCGCACGTGCGGCCCCAGGGGAGATGGTCCAAATCTGCAGGTGCAGACCTTTCTCCGCAGGAGCGGATCCGCTTGTGCTCCGCAGGTGCGATCCCCAGCCTCCTTGCCAACTTCCGCAGGTGCGAGACCGCAGGTGCTGTCCTCGAGCCGCAGATGCGAGATCACTGAAGGATTTGAGCTCATTTAATACGGGACTTAACCATTTTTCACCATTTCTTAGGTAGATTAGCACCCAATTAGTGCAAATCAAAGGGGTTAGAGTGGAAACCTAGGGTTGATGAACTTTAGAGAATTTCACCACCTAACTACCATGAAATCATATAAAAACTATATATTAATGATCCTTAGGTTATGGGTGAGTGTTTTCTTCGAACATTTCCGGAATCCGAGCATGTGGGCCCGGGGGTATATTTTGGGATTTCTTCAAGAATGATGAATTAGCTAAACTAATAGGAGAATTTCATACTCTTGAGTGTATATTGACGTATTTATATATCATTTGACTAGTTTCGAGTCCTTGGGTAACGAGTTAGGAGTTTTGGGCGCGTTCTTGACCCGGGAAGTAGGTTCTACACGAGGTGAGTCTCCTTTCTAACCTTGTAAGAGGGAATTGTCCCCATAGGTAAATGTATATGATTGAATTATCCTTATTTGCGGGGGCTACGCACGCGCTAAGTGACGAGAGTCCGTGCGTAGCTACTACTATGTTATGTCGGGTAGAAT
>ML279615.1:0-21752 GCA_005239495.1 Nicotiana undulata
CTCGATCAAATACAGTATCGAGTGCCAGTCGTGCCTCCCCTAGTTTGGGGGCGTGACACAAACGACCCCTAAGTGATTTTAAAGATATGTGATTTCACCTAGCACAAATTGGCAAATATGATAATTAATGCTAGAATTTAACAGTAAAAAATAAAGCAAACCAGTGTATAAATGCGATTTGGCCCTCGAGCTAGATTGCCCTCGAACCGACTGAGAATATAGTTAAGAAATATGAACTGAACTGAAGAACAAGAAAGTATAAGAGAAAAAAGAGTATTGTATTGCTTTGTTACGCGAGAGTTAGATGATTACAAATGATCAGAACCCCCATTTATATAGTAGAGGAATTCTACTTATGGTACAATTCTAATTACAGAAGGAAATCCCTTGATTAGATAAATAACCTTTCTTGATTTGATCCATTTCGAGATTTCCTCCACAATCCTCGAATGGTCACGGATATCTCGGCTTTCTGTTAGTATGCTATCTTCGGTCTTGCTCGATGTCTATCCTGATTGGTCTCGATTATTACTGGTCTCGATCTCGATTGGTACTTCGAATCCCGAGCTCGGTAACTCACCTTCATGTATCTGTCTGATATAATACGGGGCTGATCCTCCGCCACCATTCTGGTCTCGGTTAATCAACAAAATCGGGTGAGTGCGGTTTTAACCGTATACAAATAGCCCCCTTGTTTTTTGGAGTGTAATGACAAGAAACGAATTGAGTCTTCGATCTTTACCCCGATTTGTCATGACGTCATCACCGTGACGTAATCGATAGAGGTGATCGAAATGTCCCGTCTGTACAGTTCCCCAGGTTTTTAATGTGTGTCCGTTGACGGTCGGTCACTAGTAGCTTTGATTCGTCGCCGTGAAACCCATAAATAGGTCTCTTTTTCATTCTTTCAAACTTTACTTTCAATCTCTTCTGCTCTAATCTTCAAAGCTCTATGCATCCTTCAAGTTTTTCAGCTTCAAATCTTCAAGTTCCATTGTTGATCCCTTCTTGAAACGCCAAATATTATCATCTCCATTCTTATTTACCCTCAAAATCTAATGGCGAGAACGTCTAAAATAATGCCAAAAACGAAACTGCTTCCTCATCTCGGCCGGTCGGCGAGAAAACAACGGCGGAGCCATGCCCTGAGGATCTTGTTCCCGGGGTGTGCGTCATTAGTTCTGACTTCAAGGTCGAGAACACCTCATCGGTCCACGGTCGATGCGAGCCGGTATCGAGATACATATGCTCGATATCCAAAAATTTCCTCAAACAAGTGAAGAAAGACTATACTGGGAAAACAAAGAAGTAGTGATACCGGCCTCTAAAGAAGACATCACTACCCATGTGGAAGGGTTTTTTGAGTGTTTACACTTACCCTTTCACGCTGGGTTTCCTCGATCTAGTCATCGTGGACTTCTGCCGAAAATACTAAGTAACCCTCGGAAAAATCCACCCCTCTTTTTGGAGGATTGTAATATTGCTCTAATTTTTCGTGAGCAAAATTGACATGCTCCCTTTCATCCTCAACCACCTTATAAGGTTGTATAGCCCCCGACTCCACCGAGGTGGGTTGATAAAACTCCAACGCCGGGCCACAAAGACTTTCACCTCAAGCATAAACAAGGACAGAGACCAGGGTGGGATGGGTCAATTTTTCCGAATAAGGACCTCAGACTTGATTCCGGATGAGAGCATGCCGTATCCCGAACAATGGAATATGAAACGTAAGTGTAATTCCATTATTAGTTTCTGCTTGTTAATTTCACTTCTTCACCTTCTCTTATCGAGGTTCTTTTTCAGTGTAGCTGCTGCATGGATGCCGGTTGCAATTCCCATCTCGAGATCTGGTTCAGGAGCCTGGTCTCGACGTCGACATATGCTGAACGCGCAAGGCGCGATTTATCGAAGGGCCGGTGGGAAGCCAAGAACCATGGTAAGCCTTATCCTTGTATATAATGATCTGATTAGAACATCCCTTTCAACTTACTCAGTTTCTTCTTCTGCAGGTCACGGAAAAGATGCGGTTATGAGGCCCCTGTCCGGAGAAGAAGAAACTTCACTCCCTGTCCCAAAGCCGGCAAAGGAGAACAAGAGGAAAATGACCTAGACCTCCGAGGGGCCAGAGCCTAAGAAGAGAGTGGCTCGTAAGCGATAAAAGAACGTCATTCCTTTGTCTGTGGAGTCATCCCAACTCCTAAGGGAGGAAGAATAAGAAGAATAAAAGGAGGACGATTCTGGTCTGGTGGCTTGAGCACGAGCTAATATCGAGGTTCAAAAGGCCACCAGATTGGTCAAAGCTGGAAATATTTTGCCTCGAGCTGTTGGGGTCCAAGAGAGGGATTCAGTTGGAGTCCCTGAGATAATTGGAGCCGAAGGTGACTCACCTCGGGGCGAGAAAGTGGTGGAAAGTGTCTCGACTCTCCTTGATATGGAGAGAACACCCCAAGAGACCCACTTGGGGAAATAGAAATCGGAGACTCCCCGCCACTTCCTTCATTTTCTAAGGAAATGATTCGGGAGGCTCGGGCCACGAAGACTCCATATGCAGAAGGAGCCCACGGAGGGGAGGACCTTTTCCGTGGTTATTTTGCTGGGGTCAAAGACAATGCTGGCCTGAGTGACTTAGAGATACCGAGGAAGAGCTCAGGTGGAACTTCCTCGAGTTTCAGATTAACCAGCTAGTTTCCGGCCCCTAGTGTCAATCCCGGGTGCAAACGAACAATCATAATCTCGATCCCGGAGGACGCACGAGTTTTTGCCTCCCCCATAGGGGTGTCTAGTTACCTTCGGAGCTTGGTCACGAAGGAGGACCAAGCTCTGAGGGACGATGTGGGAGAACAATGTCTCTTTAACGAGGCCGAATAGGCCTTGAATCGGGTAAGCCCTAACTTCCTTTGCGGATACCAGTTTCCATACTTGTGTTTTTTTTTCTCTTCTTGCCTAATTCCTTTCCTTCTATTTGTGTAGGCATCGGTTCTTCATCATGAATCTTTCTCTGGGTCTCGAGGAGATCTGAGCTGAACTAGGCCAAATTTCAAAGGCTCAATGAGGAAAAAAATGCCCTCAAGCTTCTCAGTGAGAAAAAAAAGAAGAAGAAGCCAATGGCCTTCGAGTTGAGTTAGCCGCGACTCAGAAAGAACAAAGCGACCTGGCCGAGCAGGTAATAGGAATATTAGAATTTTATGACATCGTTCGAGCGTGACGGCTAACAGTTCGATCCCACAGGTCTAATAGAAGCTCGAGATAATCGGACAACTTCGTGAAGAGGTAGATGTGGTGAAGGCGGAAACTACAACGTGGAAGCAAAACTTTGATCGTCTTGCCTTAGAGAAGGAGGCTGCTCGAGCTCAACTAACCTCGGCTGATAGTCAACTCCAAATCTTGAAAGAGAAAAACTTGGTACATGCCAAGAAAATTGAGGAGTTCCTGACTCGGTTTGGTTTAGTAACCTCTAATCGAGAAAAGCTGGTCACGGAACTTACAACGGCCAAATCTGAGGCTGAGAAGACCAAGGACGATGCTAAAGCAATCGTGGCCATTTACCACTCCGACGTTGAAGCCGCTCAAGCTCTAGCAAAGGAAGTTGCCTATGTCTCTAAAATTCAGGCGTATTGGGTGGCCGAGCATGCCAAATGCTAGTCTTGAAGGGAGACTCTCGAGGAGATCCATGCTCGTGGCTTCGATCTCACTGCCGACATCGAAAATGCCAAAGAGCTTGAAGCCAAAGCCAAAGCATTGGCCTCTCCCGATGACGACGACTCCAGGAGCATGAGCGGGTACGAGAGTGTGGAAGACCCCGATGGTGAAGATGTTTCTCCTGGAAAAGATTAGGCACTTAGGATTTTTCTTTTTGAATTTTTATATAGAATACCGATTGGGCCACGTCGCCCTTGTAATATATATATATATATATATATATATATATATATAAAGATCCTTTTTCCTTTTCTTCTTGTCATTACTTCATCCTTATCAAATTTTTGTTTCGTTTATGCCTTATGAAATTGTATTCATAGGTTCGAGGCTTAGGCAATTTGACCGAAACCGAACTAGTATAGTTTTTACGATCGAGTGAGTGCTTGCTCGAACTCCAAGTAAGGTAACCCTTAGGTTTTATTTGGGTGAGGACGATCTCTCGAACTCAAAGCAAAAAGTGGCCCTTAGGCTTTTGTATTAGGACGATATGGCCTTTGTAAAAACAATGTTTTTGGCTTTCTCCCCTTTAAGGCTTTTTATCATTTGTAAAAAATATGTAATGCCTTAACACGAAATAAGGAATTGTTCGAGAGATCGAACAATTTCTGTACTCCTTAGAGTTTTCGAGGCTTGATATTATCTAAGCCCTTTGTAATTTTGCCGAGGGCAACCTTTTTAATCAGTTTATGAAAATATTCGAAGACCTGTTTTATACGGAATTCGGACGTCTCCGAACTGTGTTAATTTGGCTATAGCGTTTTTATTTTGGGACCTGCCTCTTGGGCTTATTTTTCCGTTTCGATGTGTCAGTCCCCGAGTGGGGTGGCGGTGGCCTGTAAAAATTGAGGGTTGCCTTTAAGGTCTTATAATCTCGAAGCTTTAATAATTCGATCTTGTCTATTTTTCATATGGCAGTCCCCGAGTGTGGGGCTAGTTGTTTGATCTTCAGTTATGATCGGCTCTTAAGCCTGCTTACATATAGATCAAGAATACGAAATTGTAAAGTAGAAAACTTTTCTAAGGCATGAGATATTGGCAAGGAAAAATACTTCTCTTTAATAGATGATTATACATGCGTACATGTTTGATGTCAGGGCTCAAGCAACCTATATGGGCACGATTCATTCGATGGTTTGGGCCTTACAAAATTTACCTATCGAGATCCCGTTGTCATGAAGTAATTTCCTTGCAACAAAATTGACATTCGAGGGTGATGCCCCCAATATTCGAGGTTGATTGTAAAGAAGCCACGTATACTGTTGAATTGCTCTAAGTTAGCACAATCAAAGGTTGCCTCGTTATAAAGCCCGCCAGAGAAACCCATTTGGGAAAAAAACCTATATAAAGGAAAAAGAGTGCAACGCTTGCTTTTAGACCTAAAGACTTTGTGTTGAAAAATCCATCGTCGTTCCTGATCGAACACCTGCAATGGTTAGTTTGAAATATAAATGAAAATGGAAGGGCCGTACCTTAGCAATAGTATCATTTTAGGAGCGACACATTCCAATCATTCGGTAATTACTCGTTGTTCAACGTGCCAAGCTTGTAGGATCCTTTTCCGATGACGTCGAGGACCTGATATGGTCCCTCCCAATTTGGACCCAATTTTTCTTCATTCGAATTTCGAGTGTTGATGGTGACTTTTCTTAGCACCAAGTCCCCAATTTTAAAATGTCAAAGATTGTCTCTTCAATTGTAGTACCTTTCGATCCGCTATTTTTGTGTGGCCAATCGAACATCGGCCACACATCTTTCGTCTAACAATTCTAGGCTTGTATTCATGGCCTCGTGATTCGATTCTTCTGTTGCATATCGAAACCTGAGGCTCAGTTCCCCGACCTCGATCGAGATAAGAGCTTCGGCACCATAGACTAAAGAGAACGGTGTTTCCCTTGTACTGGATTTCGACGTCGTGTGGTACGCCCAAAGAACCTCGGGCAATATCCCTCTCCATTTTCTCTTAGCGTCGGCCAATCTTTTCTTAAGATTTTGAATAATGGTTTTGTTGTTCGATTCAGCTTGTCCGTTCCTACTGGGATGATATGGTGTTGATATAGTCCTTTTAATCTTGTGATCTTTGAGAAATTTTCCGATGAATTGCTTTCCATTATCACACACAATCTCGACAGGCATCCCGAATCGGCATATAATGTGGTCCCAAATGAAGTCTATGACTTCTTTTTCTCTGACTTTCTCGAAAGCCTTTGCTTCAACCTACTTGGAAAAGTAATCAATTATAAATAAAATAAATCGAGCCTTACCTGGGGCCGATGGGAGAGGACCGTCGATGTCCATTTCCCATTTCATGAACGACCATGGGGATAGGACCTAGTGGAGCTGCTCCCCAGGCTGGTGAATCATTGACATATACCTTTGACATTTGTCGCACTTTCGAACGAGCTCTTTTGTATCCTTTTCCATATCGTCCCAGTGGTACCCTGCTCTGATAAATTTGTGAACCAATGATTCGACACCGAAATAATTTCCACAAGTGCCTTCATGAATCTCCCGTAGGATGTAGTCGGTATCTCTTGGTCCCAAACATATCGCCAATGGTCCTCCATCAAACGTTATCCTAAACAACGTTCCGTCCTCGGACAAAATGAACCATGCTGCCTTTGTGCGTAGAGTTCTTGACTCCTTTGGATCTGAGGGGAGCTTCCCGTTCTTTAGGTAATCTATGTACTTGTTTCTCCAATCCCAAGCCAGACTTGAAGAGTTTATCTCGGCGTGGCCTTCTTCAATCACCAATCTCAGGAGTTGTATGACAGTCCCCAAGTTAAGTTCGTCTCTTTAACCGATGACCCCAAGTTTGTAAGGGCATCGACCTCGTTGTTCTGTTCTCGAGGTGCATGCTGTAAGGTCCACTCTTTAAACCGATGTAAAGTTACTTGTATCTTGTCCAAGTACCTCTGCATTCGGTTTTCTCGGACTTTGAAAGTTTTTTTGACTTGATTTACCACGAGTAGGGAATCACATTTGGCCTCGATGACCTCTTCTCCCAAGCTTTTATCCAACTCGAAACCTGCAATCATGGACTCATACTCGGCCTCATTGTTAGTTAATTTCGAAATTATGATAGATTTCCTAATTATATTACTCGGGGCGGCTTTAAAACGATACCCAGCCTGAACCCGTTCAAGTTTGAAGCGCCGTACGTGAAGAGGGTCCATACCCCTGATGATGTATCCAATTTTAATAATAGTTCCTTTTCGACCTCGGGTACGAGGGCTGGCATAAAGTCGACCAGGATTTGAGACTTGATGGCTGTTCGGGATCGATATTCGATATCGTACCCACTGATCTCGATGACCCATTTGGCCAATCGACCCGAAAGTTTGAGTTTGTGAAAAATATTGCGATGGGGATAGGTAGTTATAACACATATTGGATGACATTGGAAATACAATTTTATTAAAGCAAGCACTAATTTTTCTAAGTGTGGGTATCTGGTCTCGGCCTCACCTAAGGTCTGACTAAATAGTAAACAGGGAATTGCGTACCTTGTTCTTCTCGGACTAGGACCCCACTTACCGCTATTTCCGAGACTGCCAAGTATATATAGAGTTGCTCGTCCGCTTTGGGGTGTGAAGCAGTGGCAGGCTTGATAAATATCGCTTTAGTTCCTCTAAGGCATGTTGGAATTTCGGAGTCCATGTAAAGCTACTCTTCTTCTTAAACAATGAGAAGAATCTGTGGCTCCTTTCTGAGGACCTCGAAATGAATCGTCCTACGGCAGCTATGCGCCCCGTCAACCTTTGTACGACCTTGGAATTATCTACGACCGTGGTATCCTCGATGGCTTTGATTTAATCAGGGTTGATATGGATTCCTCGATTTGATACCATGAAACCGAGGAACATGCCCGAGCGGCCCCGAACGCACACGTCTCCGGGTCGAGCTTCATGTTGTACTTTCTTAGTATATCGAAAGTCTCCTGCAAATGTTTCAAATGGTCCTCTTCTCGCAGGGACTTAGCTAACATTTCATCAATATAAACTTCCAATGGGTTTCCTATTTGTTCTTCAAACATTCGATTTACTAGGCGTTGATAAGTTGCACAAACATTTTTTAGTCCAAACGACATTACGTTATAACAATAGGTGCCATATTTAGTGATAAATAAGTGTTTTCCTGATCCTCCGGGTTCATCTGCATTTGGTTGTACCCGGAGTAGGCATCAAGAAAACTGAGAATCTCGTGGCCGGCCGTGGCATCAATCATTCGATCAATATTCAGCAAAGGAAAAGAATCCTTAGGGCATTCCTTGTTTAAGTCCTTATAGTCTACGCACATTCTAAGTTTATTCCCCTTCTTAGGGACTACCACTACGTTTTCTAACTATTCGAGATATTTCACTTCCTGAATGGACCCTATTTTGAGAAGTTTTGTTACCTCGTCCTTGATGAATGCATGCTTAACCTCAGACTGAGGCCTTCTTTTTTGCTTTACCGGACGAAACTTCGGGTCCAGGCTTAGTCGATGGGTAGTTATTTCCGATGGGATCCCTGTCATATCGAGATGGGACCAGGCAAAGCAATCCATGTTAGATTTAAGGAAATGAATAAGTTTGTTCCTAAGCTTGGGGGTTAGCCTTGTGCCTAGGTATACCTTTTGTTCGGGCTGGTGGTCAATCAAAGCGACTTATTCCAGCTCTTTGACCGTTGACTTGGTAGCCCCAGAGTCATCAGGAATTATGAAGGATCGAGGGATCCAGTAGTCATCATCCTCCTTGATCCCTTTCTCCTACAATTGGGTCGAGGCTGGTGTTTGTGGTTGCTATTTGGCCTCCTGCTTTCCCTTCGACTCCGATCCCTTTGCTATTTAGAATGCTGACACCGCTATCACTTTGTCGACTGCAAACATCTCCTTGGTGGCAATTTTTTCCCCGTACACCATTTTACTCCTTCCGATGTTGGGAACTTCAAAATTTGGTGAAGGGTTGAAGGCACTGCCCTCATGTTATGGATCCAGGGCCTTCCGAGCAGGGCGTTGTATCTCATGTCGCCCTCGATCACATGGAATTTTGTTTCTTGAACGGTCCTGGCTACCTTTACTATCAAGATAATTTCACCTTTGGTAGTTTCATTCGCCATGTTGAAGCCATTAAGAACCCGAGCTGCAGGCACAATTTGATCCTGTAGACCGAGCTGCTCCATGACCCTCGATCAAATAATGTTGGCCGAACTTCCTGGATCAATCAAAACACGTTTAACTTGAATTTTATTCATAAGAACATATATTACCAGTGCGTCGTTGTGGGGTTGTGAGATCCCCTATGCATCATCTCCATTGAAAAACAAGGTTCCTTCCGGCACATAGTCCCGAGTTCACTTTTCCCTCATGATCGACACCTTGGTGCGCTTGAATATGGGTCCATGTGGGATATCTCCCCCCAACGAGCATGTGAATCACATGTTTTGGTTCTTCCTGTTTGCATCCCTTTCTATGAAGTGGTTCTTAGCTCGGCCGCTCGAAGGTGACCCTCGTTGAACAAACGGGCTACCTCATCCCTTAGCTGTCTGCAGTCCTCCGTTCTATGACCATGAGTGCCATGGTATTTGCATATTTGATTAGGATTCCTCTGGGCCAGATCGGTCTGTAGGGGTCGAGGCCATCTGGTATCTTTGATCCGCCCAATGGCCGATACAATTGCTGATGCATCAATGCTGAAGTTGTATTATGATAGTCGTGGTACCTCTCTGGGCTCGACATTTCTATCAAAACCACTCTTACTCATGAGCCCTCGGGAGCCTTGCCCTCGATTATTTCTTCGATCATTCCGAACGGGGTTGCGACCAGGACCGCTGTTTCTCCGATCTCCACCGTATGGTTGGTACCGATATCTGTTTGATTGTTGTTCTCTGTCGATGTCCCTTTGAATTCTTCCGACGGTGATGTTTGGATAAATGGAACCGTAAGGAGCTCCCAACTGATCATCCTCGATGCTGATTTTTGACTGGAACCGATTATGCACATCAGCCCAGGTCACAACTTGATATTCGATTAAATTCTATTTTAACTCTCGTGAGGCCACCGAACTTCGTACATTCAGACCTTGAGTAAAATCTTGGACGGCCCAATAATTTGCGGCAGTGGGTAGATCCATATGTTCCATAACCGAGATATGAACTCTCTAAGCATTTTGTTGTCTTTCTGATTCACTTTAAAGTTGGATGACTTCCTAGTCTCAACTTTTATGGCTCTGGCGTGTGCTTTGACGAAAGAATCCGTGAGCATGTTAAAGGAATCAATGGAGTTGGGGAAAAATTATGATACCATATCATCGCCCCCTTCGATAATGTTTCTCAAAACTTCTTCAGCAGAACGGGCTCAATCTCCTCGTCCTCTAAGTCGTTCCCCTTTATTGCACATGTGTAAGAAGTGACATGCTCATTGGGGTTAGTGGTTCGATTATACTTGGGAATTTTTGGCATGCAGAATTTCTTCGAAATGGTCTTAAGAGCCGCACCTTGGGGGAAATGCTTTTGCACGAACTTCTTCGAATCCAAACCCTTCAGAATCGGTGGTGCCCCCGGAATTTGATCAACTCAGGAGCTATATATTTCTACCTTTTTGTCCCCCGATTCAATTCATTTTGTAAGATTTTCGAGAATTCATAATGGCGAGGTCAGTCTCTGATTCATTCTCGTTTGATCTCTCTGGTACTGATTCGGCCCGGTAAAAAAATTCTAGTGAGGGCTTGGGTTCAACCCTACTTGGTGCGCGGTTCTGAGTTTGGAGTTGCGCTATGGCAACTTGCTAAGCCTGCAACATTTCAAATATTAGTCGAAGGCTGACTCCTCCATCTTCGCAAACCTATGTATCTTGACCGGTTGGTTGAACGTCTCTGCGGACGCTACTCTCGGGGTCGACGCCCAGATTTGCATTTAGGGTGACATGGGAACTGACGTCGATGGGATTTGCAACTGGTACCCCCTCGAGGCCAGCCTGAGGTACTTCGATCCTTGGGGCGGCTATATTTTCGTTTTTTCCAGGAAAATCGAGGTCCTTGTCGGCGTGTGTGGGTACTGTTTGTGAGTTCGACATGCTGATCCTGAAATCATAAACACTTACGAGAACAAACGTAAAGCAATGCGTGTTATAAGAGTTAGTATCTGTATACGGTTAAAACCGGGCTCACCCGATTTTTTTGATTAACCGAGACTAGGATTTTGGGCCGAGGATTAACCCCGTATTATCTCAGATCGAGACATGAAGGTGAGTTACCGAGCTCGGGATTCGAAGTACCAATCGAGATCAAGACTAGTAATGATCGAGACCAACATGATAGCCATCGAGCAATATCGAATATAGCATACTAACAGAAAGCCGAGATATCCGTGACCGATCGAGGATCGTGGCGAAAATCTCGGAATGGATCAAATCAAGAATGATTATTTAGCTAATCATGGGATTTCCTTCTGTAATTAGAATTGTACCATAAGTAGAATTCCTCTACTATATAAAGAGGGGGGAGGAGGGGGGGGGGGGGTTCTAATCATTGTAATCATCTTTCTCTCGCATAACAAAGCAATACAATACTCTTTTCTCTCTTAAACTTTCTTGTTCTTCAGTTCAGTTCAATTCATATTTCTTAACTATATTCTCAGCCGGTTCGAGGGTGATCTAGCTCGATGGACAAATTGCATTTCTACACTGGTTTGCTTTATTTTACTGTTAATTTCTAGCATTAATTATCGTATTTGTTAATTTGTGCTAGAAAAATCACATATCATTAAAATCACTTATAAGTTTAATTGTTATCCGATTTTAAGGGTAAACAATAATATGTCGCCACCATAAAAGTAGCTCCATATATTTTCTTCTTCTTTTTTGGTGGTTGCATTCTGTGTTGAGTATTCTTTTTTTGAATTCCATATATTTTCTTCTTCTTTTTTGGTCATTGCATTCTGTGTTGAGCATTCTTTTTTTGAATTCTAGAAATCATTATTGACAATAAAGAAAAGGTATGCACAGAAGAAGTGAATTGATATACATGGATATTAATTATAACATGGTGATATAAATGATTACACATGCGCTGTCTATTACAAGTGTAACAAGGGATACACATAACATATATTTATTGATATATTTTGGGTGTGCGAACAAAGTCCTACATTGGTAGCTGAAAAGATTAGGAGTCCACATATAAGGTGTAAGGATCTCTTAATGGTGTGACACCTTTTGGGGAAAACTGTGCGGGCTTGGCTCAAAGCGGACAATATCACACCATATTGAGAGTGTATTTGTGCTAGTTTATCCCAACAACTGGTATCAGAGCCCAGGTTCAGCGGGACGAGTATGGAGATGGCGGAGTGATGGTGCGCGGCACACGCACAAGAAGAAGCTAGTTGCGGGCTTCGGGTGCCATAATACTCTAACAATGTGGGTGGCACACAGTAATTTCGAAAATTGACCCGTGGATCGTGGTAATGTGCCACGTGGAACTTAGTTCGAGGGGAAGATTGCCGGGTGTGCGAACAAAGTCCCACATTGGTAGCTGAAAAGATTGGGAGTCCACATATAGGGTGTAAGGATCTCTTAATGGTGTGAGGCCTTTTGGGGAAAACCGTGCGGGCTTGGCTCAAAGAAGACAATATCACACCATATTGAGAGTGTATTTTGACTAGTTTATATATATATATACATAGGCGGATCTACCTTATGAGGTAGGGATGCCACGCCACCCGCTCACTTCGCTAAATTTTTTACTATATACATAATATCTCTATAAAAGTCGTAACGAAATTCAGAGCAAGACATACATGGAAGTAAAGGGAACCTTCTGGTATTGACACATAAGGTAGTTATTTTTTAGTCACAATGCCTTGATTCATTTGCTGTCCGTTACAACACTTGAAATTATCCAAACTTCCACCTCTTCTCCTTAATCAACTTATTAATCCCCCACTAATTCAATAATTAACCAATTACCCACATAATTAAGAATTATCTCAAATTACTTATAATACTACTCACTTTTGACAAACCTTATACACCTTGCTATCATGGTCATGTGGTACCTTGTATGGTACTAGTCCATAAATATCGGGTATTTTAGCTCGGACCGTATTTTATCCCAAAATATCAAACTTTGACGAAATTCATTTCGTTTGATTTGCTTACCCTTTCTCCTTCACGAATTTACGCATCATGTGTTTAAAATAGCATAATGCTTATAATCTCAAAATAGTTCCATTCCCGAACTTATGTTGTTTAACTTACAACAAAACTTTAACGTACGAAAATGCGGGATGTAGTATCTCATTTCCGAGCTTCCATCAATTTATTTATGGCGTACTTTACGTACAAAAATATGGGGTGTAACATCATTCCCTCCTTTGGAACGTTCGTCCTCGAATGTTGACTGATGCACATATCATTCTCACAACCAATAGCTCTTGCGAATACTTTAATATTCTCCTTTCCATTTAGACAACTGTTCTTTGAATAATCAAAAGGTCAGGGAATTCCCCCCTTTAAGCCTCTTTCTCACACCATGACTTGTAGTCGGAATCCTTCTAATCTCGTAACTATTTCTACCTTCTATCGTGCAGCCTGTACGATTCTAACTTTGTATGTGCGCCTATGTGACGCTTCTCTCCCCTTCCCTCCAACTCTTAGCCAAACTCTAGGCCTCACTTTGTGAACATACACAAAATTATGTCAAGTTGTCCCTCTGGGTGTCATTAGCTTTACTACATCTAAGTAGGCCATACTATACCATAACTATTATTTCGATTTATTGTTACTGAGGTCTGCGACCCAAACTCCAGGTTACTCTTGTTGCTTATCCTATATGCATAAAGCTAAGTCTTTTAACGCTTCTTCATTACTGTTCATCTTAATAATAATGGTCTAATCTCGTCTCCTACTTTGTATCTTTTATCCATCCATTGTCGATTCACCTTAATGTTGATCTACCATCTTCCATTGATAACTTCAAACTTCTTACATAATACATTGCCACTAGGGCTTATGCTGTATCGGGGAATATTTGAAGTGATTTTCCTGATCCACTTAGGGGCGATACTGTACTTTAATAATCGTAATTTATAGCATCCCAATATGATTCACGTTACGTTTTTAATTCCGTACAATCCATGAAATCCTCTTCAAATCACTAATCAGTCGAGCGCCCAAACATCATCCTATATCTATCACAATCACACCCTCATTCCACTACTAGGGTATCATTCCATTTTTTTCTAGATATTATTAGTCTTAGACTCCTTTGAGTTCATTCAGGCTATACTGAACTTTCTATAACTTAGAGAAACCATTAGCTTCTTGTTTTCATGGGATTAATCCCGAGTACTTATCCATTCTCGTCACCTTCTCACTCACCCTTTCTCATTCTTACTCCTGTCATAAAACTTTGTCGCTTTACTATACTTTAGCTTGCGACCTATACATATCTATTTATACTATTCTCAACCTTCCTTCAACTTGCTTTTACCATAGATTTCCTTGTGTTATTCTGGAACATCAAGCGAGACATCACATCGTCTCTAACTCTTCTTTACTCTCTTGACTAGATATATCGATACTTAGAAACCATAGGCTGGAAGGTACTCCACTGACGACGCTGTTATTATTCCTGGATATTGAATCCCAGTGCTTCTAGCCTTCTATCCGAAGCATGGAATATTCACGATCTTCTTCCTTTGAGTATCTTGTATTTTGTTCACCTTTACCTTACTTACCTTAAAATATCGCATCTTATCTTTTATCTCTTTCATGACCTCCCTTCCACATACGTATAATTCATGTCCATAACTTGAAGCTCTATTATAACACCTGTAACTTTAGTACATACACAATCCGGTGGGAGCTTCATACTGACTTCTTATGAGGCTGTTACTTTTCTAACTGGCTTTATCGTAAAGCCATTATAGAATATTGCTACTGTACTATCTCTCTTGTAGCTCTAATATTAAGGGTGATTCTGCAATGTTCTCAATCACGATGTCCATAATTTCCCGGGTCCAATAATCAAACTCCTGATTTACTTGGGTGATGTAATTCTTTAGTTTTCTCTTTCCTCCGATCAACCTTTGTGTAGGCTTTGAGCTATCTTCCAATCTGCGGCTCATGGTATTATTTATTACTTTAGCCCTTTCATGGACGCCATGAAATATCCATGATTCAATTTTCTAACAATTCAATCCTTTGTCTATGACTTGGGCTCAATTCTTTATTTTCACTTATATCGGAATCTTCTATGGATGTATATGCTGCATGTGTAAAACTCCAAACTCTTAAGTGCGTTCATAACGTAGCTAACTCTGGATCATTGATCGAATGATTCCTTTCGTTCCTTCTCATTTGACTTTAAATGTAAGTAATTACTTTTCCTGGTCTTTCTGCCCCCTTTTTGCGTGCATACTTAGCTTATCTTGGTGCCCATGCATATTGGAATTTCATACAACTCATATGATCTTGAATATCACTTCTGATTTTACTTCCCGTTCATTAGCCATAGTAGGTGCCATTTTCTTATGGAGTGAATACAATGTTGTTGTGAGGCTATTGTTATAAGACCATTTCCTCCTTAGGTCTCCCAGCTTAGGTTAAAGCTTCCTTCCTTACTTTATCAGCTAGTCTTTCATTGTAGTATTTAGGGAGGATTCTCTGACTCTTGTAAAGCTGCGAGCTAATTACACCGAATACTTGACAATTTATTTTTGATGTCCTTTCTCGCCTATAATTTAGTTTACGCTCGTGTGCTTGTAGGGTTGCTTCTGAACTTGATATTTTGATATTCTTCCTAGTGGCTTTCTCTTTTATTTCAGTAACACTCATATGGTACCTTTAACTATGTCACGACCCAAAAATCTCAAGTTATGATGGCACCTAACTTGACCCGCTAGGTAATCCAATTAACCAAAAGAAAACAACCACATAAACTTATAGTAAAAAAGTTTAATTAGGATTTACCGGAACTTTTACAAATTTACCCATGAACTGGTAGTATGGCTCATGAGCTTCTAAGACATAGAATATACAAAGCTGGTTTGAAAAGATACACATTCTGTTTGAATACTACATGAACAGATTAATAATGTCTAACACCACTAAGGACAAGTGGCAGCTTCTATACATAATGCACGAACATCTTCAAAGTCAGCTCCCGACTTCTTCAGTAGCTCCGCTCCAATAGTCTACACAGAGTGTGCAGAAGTGCAGTATCAGTACAACCGACCCCATGTACTAGCAAGTATCTTGACTAACCCCGTCGAAGTAGTGACGAGTTTTTTGTTAAAATATACTCATTAATGAACACTATAGTGTAAATTAGCAATATAACTAAAAGACAGAATAATAGAATAGAGTAAAACAATGCGGCTGTAACAGGAAATAAAAGAGTATCAGAAAGAATCACAATTTAACAATTTCCAACATCTCAACCGGCACTTTCCTTAGAACGAAAGACCATGAACCACAACAATCACCTCATATAGTTTCATAGTGTGATAATGTACTCAAGACATCAAATCTACGGCACGACAACACCCTTCGTGCATTTATCTCATCCTCACCATATATACGTAAAATAGTACCAACCAAATGATAGAAATACCGACAATATAAATGACAAGGAAGGAAATATGCAGGAAGTAAAATAAACGAGAATGTACAGAAGAACATCAGTAACAGACTAAGCATAGAACACATAGGTAATGATCACAATTAGGAAAAATGGTTATAATTTCAATTAACTAACATGATGGAGGCCTAAGTACAAATATAGCAAGCAAGAAGGAAACACATGGTCTTCACAAGTTAACAAGTAAGTACATGACGGTCTAGCATGGTGCAAGACTTACACTAAGGTGCAACATAATAGATACAACATGAGTATAATTATAAAAGCAGGAAAATAGACATGGCATATGCAATTAAAGCAAGTAAAAGACATGGATAACACAACACAATTGAGATAGAGGTAAAGTAGGGGACAATAACAGCATATCACACAAAATATAAAATGGAGACAATGACAAATCAAGGTAAAGGCGGAAATATATACACGAAAAACATATATCACATCATAATGCATGTTCCTCATCCTCACTTGCACAGAAACACCCTTCGTGCCATGACCTCACAATATTAAAAGCATAACAATATAAATGAAATGGCACAACATCACCCTTCGTGCTTTACACTCTTTCCTCACATGATAATGTATATGAAATGGCACGGTACCACCCTTCGTGCTTTGAACTCTTCCTCACATGATAATGTATATGAAATGGAACGGCATCACCCTTCGTGCTTTACGCTCTTCCTCACATGATAATGATATAAACAATGGAACGTCATCACCCTTCGTGCTTTATACTCTTCCTCACATGATAATGAATATAAACAATGGCACGACATTACCCTTCGTGCTTTACACTCTTCCTCACATGATAATGAATATAAACAATGGCACAACATCACCTTTTATGCTTTACACTCTTCCTCACATGATAATGAATATAAACAATGGCATGGTATCACCCTTCGTTCTTTAAACACTTCCTCACCAAGCATATGAATATCAAGAAAATGGCAAGACAGGAAGTATAAATAACATCGAGGAGAGTGTTCAAACGAATAATGCAACATATTCTCAATCATGGACTTTCTAAGCCAACAATGATTCAATAAGCCCTCAAGGGCCGTACAAGTCGAGTACTTTCACAAATTTCACATTTTATTTTTAACACAAGTATAGAATCCAACACCTCAAATATCAACCGTAGCAAGGTAGTAGTGATTACGCATAGAGATGAACCAAACTAGACACATCAATGTATTTTCAGAATTCTATCAAATTTGATCAAGTGATATTAGGCTAAGTCTTGATTATTAACATTTTATACTACATTCTTAATATCGGTAAAAACAGGTAAGGCAGGAATTAAGGAAATTACGAAGTTCTAAAAAACACAATTATAGCACAATCTACCCCCGAGCATGGTTAACCCCGGCACATACATATATGATAGTCACCTCATATATGTATCATCCCCGCGTGTAGCAAACAATAACAAGTAGGAGGAAAAACTCCCTTAATAAAGCTTGGCAAAACACTTACCTCGATTCGGCTAACTCAACACTCAACTTAGCCTTTTCCTCTACCAATTCGTCTCTGCTCGACTCAATCTAGCCCATGACGACTTGAATACATCACCTAATGCAAGAGAAAATCATTTTAATTAATAAAGATGTGATTTTTATTCAATTTCTAAAAAGTAAACAAAAGTCAAACCCTGGGTCCGCCCGGTCAAAAACCCGAGTTCAAGGGTAGGTATTGACTACCCATAGTCTCACCAGTCCAAATATGTGTTTTGTTTTCAAGTCTGAGTCTTATTCGACTCTTAAAACTCAAATTTTCATTTTTCAAAACTTTGCAAAAATCCCCATGTTTTCCCATAGATTTCCCATGAAATTGATGTTAAATCTTGTATAAAGTCATGAAATATAGTTGGAAATTTATTAAACACACTTACCCAATGATTTGGTATGAAAACCTCTTCCCAAAATTGCCTCACCTCGAAGCTAGGGTTCAAAAATATGAAGAATGAAGCAAAAACGCAGAATTCTCAGCACTAAACAGGTCGCTGATGTCGCATTTGCGACAAGGGGGTTCGCAAATGCGGGAAAACTATCGCAATTGCGAACATGACAGATTCCTACTAAGGTCGCATTTGCGACAAAAATCTTCGCAAATGCGAAGTTCATAATCTCGCAAAAGCGGCAGCCTCATCGCAAAAACGAAAATTGCCCAGTCGCCCAGGTTTCGCAAATGCGATGGCCGCATTTTCTCAGAATATTGCAAATGCGAAGAAACCAGAACCAGCAATCAGATTTTAAAAAAATCATTCTGAAACCAATCTGAAAACACCCGAGCCCTCGGGGCTCTAAACGAAATACGCACACAAGTCTAAAAACACAAAATGAACTCGCTCGCGCGCTCAAATCATCAAAATAACTTCTAAAACACAAATCGGACGCCAAAATACATGAGACTCAATCGCAACCGAGCGTCCGAACCATAACAAATAAACTCTGATTGGCCTCAAAATTTTCCACAAGTCACACTTGCCATTACGGACCTATTCCAACTTTCGAAATCAGAATTCGAACCCGATATCAAAAAGTCCATTCCCGATCGAACTCCTCAAAATCCAACTTTCGCCATTTTAAGACTAATTCAACTACGGACCTCCAAATTACAATCCAGGCGCGTTCCCAAGTCCAAAATCAGCCAACGGAGCTCGTGAAACTGACGAAACTCCATTCCGAGGTCAAATGCCAAAAAGTCAAACTTTGTCAACTCTTCCAACTTAGAACTTAAATCTTGAAGTTCATTCTTCCAAATTGATTCCGAAAAGCTTGAAAACTAACACCGAAAATTTACGCAAGTCATAATACGTGATGCAGAGATACTCAAACCCTCATAACACCGAGCGAAGTGCATATTCTCAAAGTGACATGCTGGGTCATTACAAACTACCCCAACTCCTATCTGAATATTTCTCAAGGATCACGATGTCATATCTGCGAGATTGGATTCACCATATTGGGTTTTACTGTGTTTATCTGGATCTGCTACCTCGTCTGTAACCCCATGTTTAGCCATAACTAGGCTCTTCCTGAATCAATTACTGACAACTCGTTGGCCTATTCTCGTATCAATATTCTGCGTAATCCTTCTTGGGTTATTTCCTTTGTCTTAACTTACGTCTCGCACTGACTCCTTATCTATCAATAACATCTTGGGCAGGGACCCTTACTTCCTTTCCTTGACGTCGTGTTTGCATAATGTTCTGGAATCGTAGCTTATCTGTAGGCTTTTAATAAGTGCAATCCCTTCCCTTTTTCATTCTATCGTATTCTTCATTTACCATTCCATAATTACTAGAACCACTTAATTTTGACTTAATACCACCTCACTCCATATTCCCCTCTGTAGGGAAGTACTAATATTTAGCGCTACGACGATCTACCTATAGATGTTTTACCTCTTCATCATTGGCGTCTTCTCACATTATCGATGACCCTCACTCGCCTTGTGGTAATCCTTGTGTACCAAGGATAACAAATTTCCTTACTCGTGATGGTGACACTTAGTGCAACTGGAACATACAATCCTTTAAGCTTAACTTTGCTCATATTGCTTGTTAGGGAAGGGTCTTCCTGAATGACCATTCTCTGAATTTCGCATGAATCTTCTTCTGTTATCCATTCTATTATCGCCAGAACACAATCTGAAATTCTCATGATGCTGACTATTAAATCACTCAGTCCCTAATTCATGTTTAGTTTATCTTGTTCACTAGCCCATACTGATTTCTATTATTCTGGGGTCCAACTTTTCCTTCTGGTAGTTGCGTTGGAGTCACAAACATATTTCTCGAAGTGAGGATATGGCTTTATGGCCTATACTCTTTTGTTGTCTCAAGGCCTGTCACCTCTCATTTTTCCCTTCACTTGACTATAGACTCTGTAATACTATTTTTGATCAACCATTGTCATCCATGTGCCACATTTTACTCATAAAGCTTCATTAACTCTCTTCTTATTTTCCTGCTAACATTTCTGTCTATCACTTTATTCTAAAAACTTGAACAGAACATTCTTTTGCTTTTATCTCCTCTTGCTCCATCCATTGGATCCTCGAATTGCCTAACATTCTCTCTCTACCAGGGATGAGAGTCACACTAAGGTACTATTTATCCCATAGGGCATAACTGAGATCGGTGCGGCTGATTGTACATACATCTGTCACTGTGGAAGGTAACTCAAAATGCTTATATCTTCCTTCCTGAATGGTAAATAGTGATAATCTTTATTAACTGGGTGCCCCGTACCCTTCTTCATATTGCTTCTTTTACTTCTTGAAACTTGTGTCAACCTTCCTATTCTCTTATTCCTTTTTACCGTAAGAGTGGATAGACTTTCTTGCCTTAGGGATGCTTATCAAGAAGCTTTACATGTCTTAGTACATACATGTTCTGCTGGAGAACTTATATTTATTCATCATAAGCATCGTTCAAAATCGAGTTCCTCTGACATAACTCTTTTACAACCGCATGCAATCCCTTACCAACCTCTTTCTGGATGTAGGCATCGTCGTATTATGAATAACATAGAGTTTAGGCAATTGAGTTCTTACACTGACCTGTACCACACAATCTAGAGTAAGAAGAAAGAGTGACAATCCTAAATGCCCTGTAGCCTCCTGCTTATAAGTGTGGTGCACAACACGCCCATAAACAAGACTCTACTAGACACGGCTTATAGACTCCCTAGGACATAACTGCTCTGATACCACTTCTGTCACGCCCCAAACCTGGGGGCGAGACTGGCACCTGGTGTCCCACCTATCCTTATGTACCAACTTATGACTAAGGGACTTCGAACATATGATGTCATACTTTGTCCATGGGCCACATTTCAAGACAACTGCGAATGCTGACTAAATATCAAGTATAAAGCTAGGCCGACAAGGCCGTCATAATTACTACAGCTGACAAACCAACCAAATATACATACAAGGCCTACAAGCCCAACATTCTGCACTAACTGACATGATATGTCTACAAGCCTCTACTGGTGGATATACTGCGATCAGAATAGCTCCCCGACCTTCTCATAACATATATACACAAGATGTACATAAAGCTCTAGACGCGGCAACTCCGAAAGGCATGGAGCTTACCGATCAAGCTGAACTTCGGGCAACACTTAATGAGGAGGTCTACCTGTATGTCTGTCTAAACATGCATGCATAAAATGCAGCGTCCCCCAGAAATAGGGACGTCAGTACAAAATAATGTACCGAGTATGTAAGGCAATATACTAAAAGCTGAAGCTGAACTGATAATATAATATTTGAAAGCGACTGGGGTCAAAGATCATCTGAAGATATGCTCAACTGCTTATACTGACTCTATTCTCTCAATATAGTAAGTAAATAGTTGTCCGGACCTATAAGGCTCAGTATATATATATATATATATATACTTATATATATATATATATAT
>ML279615.1:24006-40855 GCA_005239495.1 Nicotiana undulata
GGGGGGGGGGGGGGGATTATGGAAATTAGTTGGCAAAACATATTGGAAAATTAGGCCTTGTATTGGTGACTTTAAATTGGGAGTTTGAGGGGTCATTTGAGGTCCGATTTTGATGTTCTTTGTATGTATAGACTCGTGAGAGGATGAGGGTTCTTGTGATGTAAATTTTATCAGATTCCGAGACGTGGGCCCGAGTGTCGGGTTTGGCCAATTTCTGGATTTATTGGTTGAATTTGATAATTTTCGAGTGGGCTTTGTCCCTTAGCATATATTAATGATATAAATATGTTTTTTGGTAGATTTGGAGCAATCGGAAGCCGAATATAGAGGCAAAGGCATTGTGGGCTAGGAGTTTAGCCGGTTTTTGAGGTAAGTAACGTTTCCAAACTTGGTTATGAGGGTTCGAAACCCCGAACTACTTGTTATGTGATCAGAATTAGTAACGCACATGCCAAGTGACGGACGTGCGGGCATGCACCGTGAAACTTGTGCCTTGGTTCATCCCATGGCACCGTTTAGTGATTATTCCCTGATGTTAGCTGCGCTTCTATCGATGTGAATAAGGTGAACATGTTATGAATCATGATAAATTTTGTATATTAAGGCTTCATGCCGATATTGTTGAGACCCGAGCGGTCGTTTAGATGCAAACATGCTGGAAATCATGCTAAGTTAAATGCTATGGCTTCACGCCGAAAATGCTGAGACCCGAGTGGTCGTATATTACTGTCTCCTTATGTGTTTATTTGATTTCATATACTCAGTCCTGTCGTAGCATATCATTTCATGCCTCAGTCTCGGTTCTTGTTAGCTCTATATATTTATCACGGTTTCGGGCTAATTCATGCATTTGTGAGCTCATGTGAGCGAGATTGTATAGTAATGACTGAGTGAGGCCGAGAGCCTGTTATTGAGACAGTTATAAGATCAGACTGCACACCGCATCGATACTCTGATAATGCCTTTGTTGGCTTGACATAGCTCATGGGCTTACAAGAGCCCCTCCGGAGTCTTTACACCCCCAGTGAACGCATTGCTAATTTAGGGATGTATCTTCCCTGGGCATGGATCTTGTCCAAAGTTGATGATATGTGAGGGATGGATCTTCCTTGGACATGGATTTTGTCTGAAGTTGATGATATGTGAGGGATGGATCATCCCTAAACATGGATCTTGTCTGAGTGTTGCATTCCGGAGATGGATCTTCTCCATGGGGCTGGATTGGCCCTTTTCCTCAGTACTGAGTGACTATGGTCACCGGTGTTTATGCATATTTCGGGATGGATCTTCCCTGGGCCTGTGTGCCATATATAGCACTGCATGGACTTCTGTGGGAGAGTTGTGAGAACTAAGTGCATTTCCAAACTGTTGATATGTTGGCATGTAGAGCATATTGAGATATATCTGACATATTCTGTTGTTATTTTCTGATAAACTGTGAACATGTCTAAATTTTGTAAGCTGATGATTATAACTATTGAGGTTTATTCCGTCACTACCTCTCAGCCCATAGTTTTAGTTCGTTACTTCTGAGTTGGTGTACTCACGTTACCCCACTGCACCTTGTGTGCAGATCCAGGTTCATCGAGGCCCGGTAGCAGTGGTTGATTGGCTGATATAGAGTTCCCTGGAGTCTTCGAGGTAGCAGCTGGCGATCGCAGCCTCGATTTCTTCTTCTTTATCTTTCCATTGCATTTTGTTTCCTCCAGACATTTTTATGTCAGTTTTATATTTCGACATTGTACTGATAGTAGCTCATGGCTTGGTGATACTAGGTCTAGGATTGAATTTTTAAAAAATTGTATTTTAATGATGTTTAACTTTCAGATGGATTATTATCGATACTCTTGCTTTTGAATTTATAACTTTTCTGAATACAAACTTTTCTTCAATGAAATGTGGGGCTTGGCTGATTCCACGACATGCGCCATCACGACTAAGTATTTAGGGTCGTTATAAGTTGGTATTAGAGCCCTAGGTTAAATAGGTCTCACCAGTCATGAGCAGGTTTAGTAGAGTCTTGCAGATCGGTACAACGATATCTGTAGTTATCTTAGAGAGGCTACCGAACCCTTAGGAAAAACCTCACATTCTTGAATTCTGTCGTGCGAGCCTGTTGATTCCTGGAACTAAACTTCTATTATTTTTGTTCTCTCACAGATGGTGAGGACTCGCGCTACCTATCAAGGTGACCAGACACCAGCTGGACCAACGAGAGGTCGAGGTCGTGGCAGAGGGAGGATGCAGTACCTGTGGAGCCTCCTACTGTTCAGGATTAGGTTCCCGCAGTTGAGGTTCCAATGGGACAGGCTCTGGCACCGGCAGTGCTTATTGTGATTCCGGGTCTCCAGGAGACTCTTGCTCAGATTCTGATTGTGTTCACCAGTCTTGCACAAGTAGTCGCTATGTATACTACTGCCGCTACTTCTCAGGCCGGGGGAGGAACTCAGACGCCAGCTGCCCTGACACCTGAGCAGGTTACTAAGGGGCTTCAGTCACCGGAGGCAGCCCCAGTCCAGCCGATTATCCCAACCCAGGATTTTGTGGTCCCAACTTTGGTTGACGATGAGCAGTGCAGGTTGGAGAGGTTTAGTAGATTTCAACCTCCGCTTTTCAGTGGCACTTAGGGCAAGAATGCCCAGGGCTTCTTATACAAATGTCAGATGATTCTTCGCACAACAGGGATATTGGAGGCCAGTGGGGTTCCATTTACTACCTTCCAATTCTCAGGAGCTGCACTCGCTTGGTGGGAGGCCTATGAGAGGCGTAGACCTGTTGATGCAGCGCCCCTTACCTGAAATCAATTCTCCATTCTTTTCCTGCAGAAGTATGTACCGGAGTCCCGCAGGGAGGAGCTGCGCAGGGAGTTCGAGCAGTTGCGTCAGGGGGACATGACTGTGACACAGTATGAGATGAGGCTCTCCGAGTTAGCTTGTCATGCTATTTGGCTAGTTCCCACAGATAGGGAGAGGATCATGAGGTTTGTTGATGGACTCACTTACCACCTTCAGATTTTTCTGACCAGGGAGAGGATATCTGGCGCTTCTTTTGAAGAGGTAGTTGACATAGCCAGGTAGATTGAGCCAGTTTGCCTCCAGGAGCGAGTTGAGAGGGAGGCCAAGAGGCCTCGAGGATCTGGTAGTTTTGGTGGTGTCCATTCAGGGGGCCAGTCTCAGCACATCAGAGGCCGTTGATTTAGGCCTTCACAGCCAGTCTGCCTAGCCTACAGTGGTGCATCATCGGGGCATGGTCCCCACAGATCTCATCGGGGCCGTTCCTCATTCAGTGCTCTTCCAATCCAAAGTTCTTCTCGGCCACCATCAGTTCAGGGTTCCTCTATGCATGGTTCTTCTGGTAGTTATTCTGGTTCTAGGGGTTCCCTTTAGTACCCACTGTCATTTGACGAGAGGGGTTTCTTTGAGTGTGGTGATACGGGTCATATCAAGAGGTTTTGTCCCCGTCTTTCGAGCGGTTCATTCCAGCAGAGGGGCCAACCTTCAACTTCAGCACTAGTTACTACACCACCCGCCCAAGCTGCTAAGGGTGTGGGTCAGTCAACTAGAGGCCTCCCTAGAGGGGGAGGTCGATCAGGTGCAGGTCAGGCTCGGTTTTATGCACTTCCAGCCAGGCCAGATGCTATGGCTTCAGATGCAGTGATCACATATATTGTCTTAGTCTGTCACCGATATGCTTCGGTCTTATTTGATCCTGGTTCCATATATTCTTATGTTTCATCATACTTTGCCTATTTTCTGGATATGTCCCGTGAGTCCTTAGTTACATCTGTTCATGTGTCGACTCCGGTGGGAAATACTATTATTATGGACCGTGTGTATCGGTCGTGTGTGATATCTATAGGGGTTTTGGAGACCCGAGTGGATATGTTATTGCTTAGTATGTTTGACTTTGATGTGATTTTTGGTATGGATTGGTTATCTCCGTGTCATGTTGTTCTTGATTGCCACGCTCAGACCGTGACCTTAGCGATGCCAGGATTTTCGAGGGTCGAGTGGAGAGGTTCAGTTGAGTATGTGCCTAGTAGGGTGATCTATTACCTGAAGGCCCAACGTATGGTAGAGAAAGGCTATTTATCGTATTTGTCTTTTCTGAGGGATGTCAGTGTTGAGACTCCCACTATTGATTTTGTTCCGGTGGTCCGTGATTTTCCGGACGTGTTTCCTACTGACCTGCCAGACATGCCACCTGACAGGGATATTTATTTTGGTATTGATTTGGTGCCGGGAACTCAACCTATCTCTATTCCACCGTATCGTATGGCACCGACAGAGTTAAAGGAATTAAAAGAGCAGCTTCAGGAACTCCTAGATAAGGGGTTCATTCGACCTAGTGTGTCACCTTGGGGTGCACCGATATTGTTTGTAAAGAAGAAGGATGGTTCCATGAGAATGTTCATTGACTACAGGTAGTTGAACAAGGTTACAGTCAAGAATAAGTATCCTTTGCTTCATATTGATGATTTGTTTGACCAACTTCAATGAGCTAGGGTGTTCTCTAAGATTTATTTGAGATCCGGGTATCATCAGTTGAAGATTCGGGATTCTGACATTCCCAAGACAACTTTTAGGACTCGTTATGGTCACTATGAGTTTATGGTGATTTCTTTTGGGTTGACCAATGCCCCAACAACATTCATGCATTTGATGAATAATGTGTTTCAACCGTATTTGGATTCCTTTGTTATTGTGTTCATTGATGACATCCTGGTATATTCTCGTAGCCAGGAGGAGCACACTCAACATTTGAGAGTTGTATTGCAGAGGCCAAGGGAGGAGAAGCTTTATGCAAAGTTCTCCAGGTGTGTGTTTTGGCTTGGCTCAATAGATTTCATGGGGCACGTGGTGTCCAGTGAGGGTATTCAGGTTGATCCGAAGAATATAGAGGCGGTGCGGAGTTGGCCAAGACCTTCCTCAACTACAGAGATTAAGAGTTTCCTTGGTTTGGCGGGATATTACCGTCGCTTTGTTGAGGGGTTTTCTTCTATTGATTCTCCCTTGACCAAATTGACTCAGAAGGGTGCTCCATTCAGGTGGTCGGACGCGTGTGAGGAGAGCTTACAGAAGCTCAAGATTTCTTCGACCACAACTCCGGTGTTAGTTCTACCATCAGCTTCAGGTTCTTATATCGCGTATTGTGATGCCTCCAGGGTTGGAGTGGTTGTGTTTAGATGCAGAAGGATAAAATGATTGCGTGATAGCTATGATTTTTGGAAGGGTATAGATATGATGTAAGTTTAAGGCTAAGCAGGAAGGGCTATCTCCCGCGGGGTGTCCTGAGGTTGTGTGATCCTTAGGTGGTTTTGTAGCAAGCCCTCTTTTATCAGTAATTGATATATGTTACAATTTGAGTTAGGTCGCTCCTGGAAGTTGGCATTGGCTATTACAATGGTGTATGCGAGATTTGCAAATGATTCGAGATATCAGATGATTTGTGTTATACGAGTTTATGAAGGATTTAGTTGAATCTTACTGTGGTACTGTGACGGTGATAGCGTATGAGCATTATGAGCTATTGTTTTTCTTGACCTATGGCTTTGAGCCAAGTCGGGGAGCCTGCTAATGGTAAGTTGATTGCACGATCATGTGTTGTCTTGGTCTCGGTTCGAGGTATATTGGTGAACCAGATATAATCTGCAGAGTAGGAGTCTGGAGTGACTCGGTTAATGGAAACTCTTAGATACATGTTGTAGTGTACTTTATGGGTTTATTGAATGAGTGATTTGTGATTGTAAAAGGTGTAGTGGGTGCAGTGTATGAATTTGTTTGTTGTTTCAAGTGTGTAGATTACTTCCTAGTATGTTGGTGTGTAAATGAGGCCAGGTCGTTCTGTCTACTTGATCAGGGTAATTGAGATTTGCGTAGAGTGGATGACTCTCGAGAATGGTTCCGATGGATTCAAGGTAGATATAACAATTGGGAATCTTCAGGATGTGTATCTGGCTAGAAACTGAGGTCTATATTGCAGGGTGTCGATACTTGTGACATTTATACATTATCATGGATTCTACATATCAGTATCAGGGAAGTGAAGGTAATGGCTTTAGATTCGCAGGAGTCTCTGCATGGTAAGTATTTTGAATGTGGTACTTTTGGGGATATCTGAGAGAGTATTTAGCGGCTTACGAGCCTTAGGCGGTACGATCTTATGTTTGGGTCACGTGTGGTGAGACTAGATTGAGAATTGCGGTATTATGGCAAGCGAAGTATCAATTCGAAGGTAAGTCAGAAGGAACTTGGATAAATAGGGCAACTTGGTAATAGGTCGGATCGGCATTGTAATGGATAATATTAGTTCTTTGGGCTGTTTATGAGGCAATGGGTTTTACAGGTGTTTCTTAGAAATGCTCTTGGGTTTTGGTGACCTGCGTAGCTTGGTTGAGTTAGGAGGATTCAGTCCTGATGATTTGGTGTTGTACAAATGAGATTCGGATAGTTCTGGATGGTTTCTACTACGGTTAGAGATGTATATTCTCTACTGGCGTGAGAAGCATGTGATGTATAGTGATTTCGTTTCTATATGGGATCAAATATAAAGTTCTTGTCTAGTTGGGTACGTAGTTGCTTGTGGATCCTAAGGGGTTATGAAGTTCCCATATTTATCATAGGATGGCATGGTGTATGCGGTACATTGTGTAGAGTTGGGATTTGCATGTGTGAGGTCACGATTCAGTTCTGGAAGGAAGGTCAAAATTCTTAGGCAGCATTGGCAGTTTCAGATGACTAAGTAAATGATATCTATTGGGTGGCTTGATGAAGGTATACATTTCAGAAAGGGGCAATGTGTGGAGTTGAGGGTGGTTCATTGGTATTGCAATGCTCTCTTGTTAGATCGAATGCTGATATTCAAGGTTGCTTAGTGACACGGAAGAATTATAGGGGTGTCCCTCGTGGAATGATTAAGAATTAGGGGTGTGTTATATATTCGAGCGGTGGAGTTGGGATCAGATATGATGATTCGCACGCTTCATGGACTTCTAGCTTGAGAGTTATCATAAAGAGGTTATTTTGTGATTGTGGACTGTGAAGATGCAAGAAAATCTAGTAAGATGTTAGTATGTGCCATGATTCACTCATTGGGAACTTTCGGAGAGGGTTATCTATCTGTCGCGGGTGACCAGAGTTGATTTAGAGTTCATTGGTAGGCCAGTATGGGTGTGTGTTCTGCACCGGGTCAGAATTGTTGACTCTGAGTTGCTATTGTTGAGTGATGTACCATTCGATTGTCATTGAGTTTATACATATTCTGGAGTGATCTATGAGTTACCATTCGGTGTTGCGAGGAGTGGTGATTGTTGGTTATATGCTCATATGGTGCGGATTCATTTGGGCTTTATTGCGAGATTTGAGTAAGGTAAGTAATTGGGTATTGCGGGATTATAACGTATTGGTTATGTTATTTCTGATTCGTGTGGCATGGTATCGTTCGATTCCCCCGTGGTTATGGCAATACCCTTTTAGTACTGGATGTTGAATTTTGCGTGGTTATTAATTTTGAGCAAGGTGGCTTGAGGTATTTCATGTGGACCAGTGTTTGGATGGGATCACACATTGTAGCAGAGTGATGTGGAGGTATGATCCGCAGTGTAAGATTCGTGTGTTTTGATTTTAAGATGTGTGTCAAGATCTTAGCATGGTGTTGTGATGGTAATTGTTAATGGCCGGATAGTCCTCTCGTGTGAATATTTTCTATGATTTGAGTTCGTGGGATGTTACCATTGAGTGCACAAGTTGCACATGTTATGGCTTTGGATTGTATTGAGGTGTCATGTCATCAAAGTGGTTGTGTTGGACGAGAAGAGGTCATTGGGCCTAGAATGAATACTACCAGAGTTGACTACAACATGGTTGGAAGGATGATATCAGAAGTTGGCTAATAAATCTGCTATAGTTTCTATGGGAGAAAGGGGGAGCTCCATGACTGGCTGATCGAATGAATGGTTGTTGGTTTCTATGTGTTTCTTTTATCATCGACAGTATATGAAAGTGTTAGAGCGAGGCATTGCTTGATAAGAGGTTATGTACAAATATTGGGTTGTTTTGAGCAACTATTGTGATTAGGAGTTATCGCTATGAGCGTCTAAGTCATGCGGTATATTATGTGATTACATCTTGGGTTACGGATATGGCTTGATACAGCGTGTTCAGACTTATCCAGTTTATAGTTGTGGGATTTTGATCTTGTAATTATATTAGAAGTGAAAATTTGGTTCTAAGGTTTATAGGTCAAGTTGGATTTCGAAATTTCATATGTGTTGTGCTATAAGACCTATATAGAATAGGGTGACGTGGGATCACCCCCGGGCATGTGCATGGTAGGATACACGACAATTTTGTTGGTTTTTGGAACAACTCTGGGCATGTTCGAGAACGAACGTACGTTTAAGTGGGGGAGAATGTGACGACCCGGCCGGTCGTTCCGTGAGTTTAGCCCCATTTTCTCTATTTTAGCTTTATCATATGTTATTTAACCTATTTATGATGTGTTGGGTCGATTAGTTTGGGTTCGGAGTGGTCGTGGTGAGAATGGAGACACTTAGTCTCTTAAATTGGCTTTATAGTTGAAAAAGTCAACCCAGAGTTGACTTATAGGTAAACGATCTCAGAATGTAGATTTTATGGCTTGGATTCTTTTGTTAGGTGATTTGGGACTTAGGAGTGTGTTCGGAATGTGGTTGTGAGGTCTGGAGTAGAATTATGCTTGAATTGGCAAAATTGAGTTTTTGGCGATTTTCGGTCGGTAGTGGAAGATTAGCTATCGGGGTGGGAATGGAATTCCAAAAGTTGGAACCGATTTGTAGTGTCATTTTGGATGTGTGTGCAAATTTTTAGGTCATTCGATCGAGGTTTGGTTAGTTTTGGCATCGTTGGTGATTTTCGGAGGTGTGAAGTTCCTTAGGTTTGAATCATGAGTTGAATTTGTGTTTTGATTTTATTTTGGGTGTTTCGAGGGTTTGACTAAGTCCGGGGGATCATTTATGACTTATTGGTACTTTTGGTTGGGCCCCCGAGGGGCTCGGGGTGATTTCGGATGGCTATCGGGGAGGTTTGGAAATTTATAGGTTGCTGGTGTATTCTGGTGTTTCCGCACCTGCGGATAGGGGACCGCATGTGCGAGCCCGCAGAAGCGGAATAGGGGTTGCATATGCGAAACTGGTTGGGTTGGTGAAGGAACGCAGATGCAGACGTTGGGCCGCACCTGCGGAGTCGTAGATGCGGTAGTTTGATCGCAGGTGCGGGTTTTGGCCTTTAAGTGGCTTCTCGCAGGTGCGCACTTGGGACCACAGGTGCGAGAATTGAGCCGCAGGTGCGGTCATTGCTGGGCAGATCATATAAATAGGGTCCTTAGCGAATTTTGGTTATCTTTCCACCCATTTTACTCGGGTTTGAAGCTTTTTGAAGGGTTTTGAAGAGGAAATTCAAGTGTTCTTCGTGGAGGTAAGACCTTTGGACCTAAAACTCGTTTATATATGATTATTTGACTGATTGGGGGTGAAAATTATGGAAATTAGTGGCAATACAAATTGGGAAATTAGGGCTTGTAATTGGAGACTTTAAATTGGGAGTTTAAGGGGTCATTTAAGTTCCGATTTTGATGTTATTTGTATGTATAGACTCGTGGGAGGATGAGGGTTCTTGTGATGTAAATTTTATCGGATTTTGAGACGTGGGCCCGGGGGTCGGGTTTGGCCAATTTCGGGATGTTTTGGTTGAATTTGATAATTTTCGAGTGGGCTTCGTCCCTTAGCATATATTAATGATATAAATATGATTTTTGGTAGATTTGGAGCAATCGTAGGCCGAATCTAGAGGAAAAGTCACTGTGGGCTAGGATTTTGGCCGGTTTTGAGGTAAGTAACGTTTCCAAACTTGGTTATGAGGGTTCGAAACCCCGAACTACTTTTTATGTGACTAGAATTGGTGACGCACATGCCAAGTGACGGGCGTGCGGGCATGCACCGTGAGACTTGTGCCTTGGTTCATCCTATGGCACCGTTTAGTGATTATTCCCTGATGATATCTGCGCTTCTATCGATGTGCATAAGGTGAACATGTTAGGAATCATGATAAATTTTGTATATTAAGGCTTCACGCCGATACTGTTGAGACCCGAGCAATCGTTTACATGCAAACATGATGGAAATCATGCTAAGTTAAATGCTAAGGTTTCACGCCGAAAATGCTGAGACCCGCGTGGTCGTATATTACTCCTTGTGTGTTTATTTGATTTCATATACTCAGTCCTGTCGTAGCATATCATTTCATGCCGCAGTCTCGGTAATTGTTAATATTATATATTTATCATTGTTTCGGGCTAATTCATGCATTTGTGAGCTTATGTGAACGAGATTAGAGAGTAATGACTGAGTGAGGCCAAAAGCCTGTTATTGATACAGTTATGAGGTCGGACTGCACACCGCAACGATACTCTGATCATGCCTTCGTTGGCTTGATATAGCTCTTGGGCTTACAGGAGCCCCTCCGGAGTCCTTAGACCCCCAGTGAGCGCATTGATATTTTAGGGATGGATCTTCCCTAGGCATGGATCTTGTCCGAAGTTGATGATATGGGAGGGATGGATCTTCCCTGTACATGGATTTTGTCCGAAGTTGATGATATGTGAGGGATGGATCATCCTTGGACATGGATCTTGTCCGAGTGTAGCATTCCGGAGATGGATCTTCTCCGTGGGGCTGGATTGGCCCTTTTCCTCAGTACTGAGTGACTACGGTCACTGATGTTTATGCATATTCCAGGATGGATCTTCCCTGGGCCTGTGAGCCATATATAGTACTGAGTGGACTTCTGTGGGAGAGTTGTGAGCACTATGTGCATTTCCACACTGTTGATATATTGGCATGTAGAGAATATTGAGATATATCTGGCATATTCTGTTGTTATTTTATGATAAACTGTGAACATGTCTAAATTTTGTACGCTGATGATTTAACTATTAAGGTTTAGTCCGTCACTACCTCTCAGCCCATAGTTTGGGTTCGTTTCTGAGTTGGTGTACTCACGTTAACTCCTCCCCCTCCCCCCCGCACCTTTTTTCCCGATCCAGGTTCATCGAGGCCCGGTAGCAGTGGTTGATTGGCTGATACAGAGTTCCATGGAGTCTTCGAGGTAGTAGCTGGCGATCGCATCCTTGATTTCTCCTTCTTTATCTTCCCATTGCATTTTGTTTCCTCCAGACATTGTTTATGTCAGTTTTACATTACGACATTGTACTGATAGTAGCTCGTGGCTTGGTGACACTAGGTATGGGATTGGATTTTTTTAAAATTGTATTTTAATGATGTTAGACTTTCAGATGGATTATTATCGATACTCTTGCTTTTGAATTTATAAATTTTCTGATTTGCTTCAATGAAATGTGTGGTTTGCTTAATTCCACGACATGCGCCATCACGACTAAGTGTTTGGGGTCATGACAAAAACTCTGTGAGACAGTCAACAATTACTAGCAGAAATTACAGTAGAAAATTTACAATCTTTCCTGGTATAAGAAATGTATCCAAGATATCAAGTCACATGGGACGGTAACACCGCTCGTGCTTCTATGTCATCCTCACTATATATATATAAATTTATGTAACAAATCAATTAGCACGGCAAAACCCTTCGTGCGTTCAAATTATCCTTCCAAATGTACGTATAACAGAACCAACCATATGACAGAAACACGATAAAAAGAATTACAAAGTATGAAATGCACGAGTAACAACAATGGACAAGGATATACATGTGGGCTACATTAAAGAACTAAACGGAAAGCACGTGAGTAATAACAACAATTGGAAAGTAAGGGATATCAACATCAATTAACTAGCATATTGGAGGCCTTAGTACAAATATGAAAAATAAGAAGGAAACATATGATCTTTACAAGTTAACAAGTAAGGGCGTGCATGACTAGCATGACATAATACTTAAACTAGAGTGTGACGGAATAGGTATGACATGAGTATAATTTGAAAAGCAGGAAATAAGCATGGCATAGGGATGTTAAGCAAGTAAAATACATGGCATAGACGGATGACACAATCAATTTTCGCTCATCTGATGAAATTTCATTGAGATTAATCATGCAAGTACTTGGTACCTATGAAGCTGCTTCGGGCCAGATGACTAAGAAAGGAAAATCAGCCTTGTATATGCATCATTTCGTGGAGTTAGATGTGGTGACAAGGGTGGAGAGGGCTACTGGAATTAATAGAAAAGAATTCCCCTTCACTTATTTGGGTTGTCCTATTTTCTATGCACGAAGGAAGATGGAGTTTTATCAAGATTTGATTACAAAAGTGATGAACAAACTACAAGGTTGGAAAGGAAAATTGCTATCAATTGGAGGTAGGTCTATATTGATCTCCCATGTCCTGCAAAGTATGCCCATACATTTACTCTCAGCTGTGAACCCTCCTCAAAATGTTATCAACAAGTTACACAAGATATTTGCTTAATTTTTTTGAGTAGCGCAATTGGAGGTACTAGTAGGCATTGGTCCTCATGGAATTCTCTATGTATGCCGTGTTAGGAAGGAGGTATTGGCTTTCGTTCACTTCATGATGTTTCTAAGGCCTTATTTTGTAAATTGTGGTGGAATTATAGGACAAACCCAAGCCTATGGAGTTCCTTCATGAGTCAAAAATATTGTAAGAAGTTGAATACAATTATTGTACCTTGGAGAAAGGGGTCTCATATATGGAGGAAGATGCTACAATGTAGGGATACCATAGAACACCAAATCACATGGCACCTTAAGATGGGATCCTCACTCTTTTGGTTTGATAACTGGACAGGTTTGGGGGTTCTCTATTTCCTTGTTCCTCCGGAGTTTGGTATAGATGAAACAATACATAATGTCTATGATGTCGTGGAAGATGGACTGTGGGATGTGGAGAAAATTTTGGAGGCTTTACCTTTGGAGTTTGCTACTCATATTTTGGATACAGAAAAGCCTCCAGTAATGGAGAATGTGGTCGATGTGCCATACTGGATGTTGGAAGCAAGGGGGAATTTCAGTGTGAAGTCAGCGTGGAATTATGTGAGAAGAAGGAATGATCCTAGAATTGCTTACAAAAATATTTGGGTGAAAGGATTGCCATTCAAAATTGCCTTTTTCATGTGGAAAGTGTGGAGAGAAAAGTTACCATTAGATGATTTCATGAAGAGGCTAGGGTATCTCATTCCCTCATGGTGTTGGTGTTGTAGTGAGCCCAAGGAAGAGACATTATCCCATTTGTTCTTTACCTCTCATGCTGCCAAGGTTGTATGGAAATATTTCCTCTCTAGGGCTGGAATAAGGGTGGACGATCTCACTATGCATCAAGCCATTATTAGGTGTTGGACAGTGCAAGTGGTGCCAAGAATCAAGCCGATAATGCAAGCATTACCATCTTACATTGTATGGTAATTATAGAAGAGAAGGAATAACTTCAAGTACGGTGATGCAGTGTCCATTAGTAGGGTGATCTATCAAGTTTCTTCCTCTTTACAATCTCTTGTGAAAGTGAGGAAACCTGGCCTCAATAATGTACCTCACAAGTGGCTTAACCTACTGGAAATGCTAGAGCAATACACCCCTAAGCTGAGATATAAAAAGGTTGTTTGGGAAATGCCTAATAAGGGGTGGTTGAAGGTGAATACTGATGGTGCTTCAAGGGGTAACCCAGGCAGGAGTTCAATAGGTTTGTGTATTAGGGATGATCACGGAGATGTGGTGTATGCATTGGGCAAGGGGATTGAGGAAACAACAAATACGATGGCTGAAGCAGTGGCAGTCCTAGAGGCTTTAAAGGTATGTGATGAACGTAACTTTCATAATGTGTGGCTCCAAAATGATTCAATGTTGTTAAAGAATGTAATAGAAAAGGAGTGGAAGCCACCATGGTGTATAGTTGACATGATGAAGGAGATTTGGCAATACAGGGAGAAGGGTAATTACAAGGTGTCTCACGTGTATAGGGAGGCTAACAAACTGGCGGATCACCTAGCTAATTATGCCTTGGACGAGGGGGACATTGAATGTCATGGCTACTAGAATCTGGATGGGAAAGGGAGGACAATTGTGAATGAAGATAAAATACAATGGCCTTATCTAAGGGTGAAAGTATCAAAGAATTGAGAAGTATGGGGTCAAGGTGGAGACGGTGGAAGGAGATCACACTTGGTCACCAAGTACAAGTCCTTAGGGAGGAGTACATGGTGGCTATGTTATTTGCTAACTATGTGTTCTTTTTTTCATGTTCTTATGTGCTCATAACCTACCTCCAACTACGACCTCTATGGGTGGTATTAGTACTTGGTACTCACTCCCTTGAGGAAGGAAAGGTGGTAGGCACAAATGCGAGCACTGGCTACTGGAAAGAGCCAAAGGGTGACATCTTCACGCGATGGAATTGGCATGACATTAAGGGAATGATAAGGGCTCTACGGGCCTGGTCCTTGATGCAACACAACTATATGCCATGTAGGAATCACCCAAGGCAAGGATAACAACAAGAGACAAATGGACAGCACACGAATCGGGAGGTAAAATCTCCATCGCTGGAATGACATTGACCCAAACATGTCTCGAGTGGGGGAAGGATACGGGCTTATACGATAATAAATGGGGTAACACCCTAACAAGGAAAGCGTCTACACCCTCTAAGGAAGCTAATAAGCCAAGGCAAAGAAAAAATAAACCACTGCACACAACTAAAATGGGAGATACGGTAGTTCCCAGCTTTGGTTTGTGAATCTTATTGAGTTAGGATATTTGGGGCTGCTATACTTCACCTGGAGATCCATATGATCATGAAGATGATAACAAATGGGAAATACAAGGACACAAACGCATGGAAAAGCTGCTGGATGGAACATTGGAATGGATGCTCAATCACATAGCATGGAGGCAGTATTTACAATGACGAGTGTACATATGTTGAGTAACTGGGTAATGTTCACCTATTATAGGCAGGTGCTTGGTCCATTTGGACCATCTTTATATTATAGTAGGCTAGTTTTCAAATGTAGTTCAATCATTTTATTTGCTAGACTCAATTGTGATACTAATATTGGGCTTCTTAAGCTCAATATTGGTAATAGGATCCTATGTATAGTTATCACACATTATCATCTCACTCCTTGTGAGATAACTTCGGATTTTCTTACTTTGCTTTATATATAAAAACTAGCCCTAGGCCCTGCCTAGTGGATTACTAAAAAAAAAAAGCAAGTAAAAGACATGGACAACACAACAAATTTTTTGATAGAGGCCAAGTACGGGACAATAACAACATATCACAAAAAATATATAATTTCAACAATAATAGCTCAAGGTAAAGGTGAAATGTGTACACGGAAAATAGATATCACATCATAATGCATGTCCCTCATCCTCACCTGCACGGAGATATCCTTCGTGCCATGACCTCACAATATTAAAATCATAACAATACAAATGAAATGGCACAACATCACCCTTCGTGCTTTTACTCTCACATGATATGGCACGATATCACCCATCGTGCTTTACACTCTTCCCTCACATGATAATGTATATGAAATGGCACGTCATCACCCTTCGTACTTTACACTCTTCCTCACATGATAATGAATATAAAATGGCACGGCATCACCCTTCGTGCTTTACACTCTTCCTCACAGGATTATGAATATAAGTGCTTTACACGCTTCCTCACATGATAATGAATATAAAATGGCACGGCATCACCCTTCGTGCTTTACACTCTTCCTCACAGGATTATGAATATAAGTGCTTTACACTCTTCCTCACATGATAATGAATATAAAATGACACGACATACCCCTTTGTGCTTTACACTCTTCCTCACATGATAATGAATATGAAATGGCACAGCATTACCCATCGTGCTTTACACTCTTCCTCACATGATAATGAATATGAAATGGCACGGCATCACCCTTCGTGCCTGAAACTCTCCCTTACCAAGCATATGAATATCAAGGCAGGAAGTATAAATAACATCGAGGAAGTGTCCAAACGAATATTCCAAACAAATTCTCAATCACTGATTTCCAAGCCAACAATGATTCAATGAACCCTCAAGGAACACATAATTCAAGTACTTACACAAATCCCACAATTTATCAACAGTACAAGTATGAAATCTAACATCTCAAAATATCGGCTGTAACAATGTATTAATGATTATGCATAAGGATGACCGAATTAGACACATCAATGTATTCTCAGAGTTCCATCAAATTTGATCAAGTTATAATATGCTAAGTCTCGATTCTAATATTTAATACTAGGTTCTTAATATCTAGAACTCAAGTGAGGCATGAAGCAAGAGGTCACGAAATTCTACAAACATAAACGTAACATAATCCACCCCTCAAACATGATTAACCCTGGAACATACATATACGCTCGTCACCTCATATATGTATAACCCTCGCAGGTAGCAAACAATGAAAAATAAGAGGAAAATTTCCCTCAACAAAGTAAGGCAAAACACTTACCTCGAACAAGTCAATTACAATACCGAGCAAGCCAAGCCATGCTCCAAAAATGCCATCACGCACGTAGTGACCTCCGATCGACATAAAACTAGCAAAAAGCAACTCAAATACATCAAATAAAGCCTAAGGAAACAATTCCAAATGATAAAGATAGAATCCTAAATCAAATCCTAAATCTGGCCAAAAATCACACCCGGGCCCATGCCTTGGAACCCGATAAAACTCACAAAATCTGATAACCCATTCAATTACGAGTCCAACCATACTAGTTTCACTCAATTCCGACTCCAAATCGATGTTCAAAACTCAAAAATTCATATTATGAAACTTTAGGCAAA